>JAODAL010068184.1:0-16925 GCA_025379985.1 Phyllomedusa bahiana
CCAACCTTGCAGGCTAGTGCAATAGCCTGCATTTCAAGTTGCATACCAAGGGGCAGGCCCCTTTCATGTCATATGCCTATTTACCCTGCAAAGACCCATTAAACTAATAATTCCAATCCTTATCACCTCTGAATAAGAGGTACCCATTAGTCTCATGTTCTCCTCAAAAATCCTTGTATATTTTGCTTGGGATTTGTTTACTGCTTACCCTGCCCAAACACCAAGCAACTTGAAGATGCATTATCTGACCCTCAGTTTTACTGTTGGGAGAAACTTAAAGGTGTTTCTCAGACATATATGACATAGCAATAGGATATGGTATAAATGTTTGAAGGGTGCGGGTCTCACCTCTTGAGAACCATCAGTGACAAGAGACGAGCCTCTGCAAGTCTCCTTTGGTAGCAGCCTATCTTTTGGCATGAAACTTCAAGCTTCTTCACCCCCAGTGCAAAATCTGTACTTGTTACACTTTTGTAGCAGAGAGGATATTGGGTCTCCTCAAGCAGTAGAGCATGAATGCTCTCTGCAAAGCCTATGTTACTGCTGACATCTAAGATGCCCATTATTATTTCAGCAATATCGACTGTCAATGGATATTGGATGAATCTCCCACATGTTATACCGTCTAACCATACATGTGTATGTGCTGTTTTACTGCAGTGGAATAAAATTTTTAACTTTGTACATTTACAAAACAGCCATAGTAAAAAAAAACAACATTTTGCAGTTGCTAATATTTTCCTTTTTGCCTCTTATCATGCTAGTCCATCTATAATGGCACATTAGGCATAGTGCAGCTCAACATGCTTTAAATTTACAACAATATTTGATTCTTATGTGGCAAAAAAAAAAATATCCTAACACCAACCCCAAACAGTTGCTCGACACACTCTAAAATCTCTCCTGCCTGCAAGTTATTCTTACAGCTACTCTATATGCATTTTTCCAAAGCATCCACTTTTGATATTTTCATATTGATAAATTTTGTCCCCTTCTTTTGTGTATTTTTTTTCCAACCAATGATTCAATCACTGCATCCATGTTCAATTGGTTCTTGAGTGTACATTAGGGATGCATAATAGCAAAACCTTGAAGTTGATTGGTTCTTGGTTGAACATTTTACGTTCTGCAGCAGAAAAGCTAGAAAACAAAAGTAGGTAATAAAAGAATGTGCAAAATGAAAAGATTTAGGAGGGAAAAAGCCCAGGTGAGCCATTATAAGCAAAGTAATCTACTAGGGATTGCTTTTAGACCCTAATGCCTACTTTACCCTTAAGTAAGCATTAGGACAGTCTTACACACAAGCTTTTGTGCCTTATCATTTGTGTACAGTTTGAAAGCTTATGCCTTTGTTCCTGAAATGAAACACATTACCACAGATGAAATTGGGTGATTTACGGGGGAATTTTAAAAAACACCCCCCTATTGGATGTGAGTCTGCCTTGGAAGCTTTTTGGAAAGAAGAAATTACTTAAAGGGAATGTCTCACCATGCTGTTTTACAGAACCACAGCCCGCTTCAGACTTACTCAGGGTATGGGTGGTTCTATAGAAATAATTACTATATCATCTCTGCTATTCCTATGTTTCTAAGGTTTGCCCACCAACGGGTTTGGCCGCGCCAAAAACCCGTCCTAAACCTCCCCGCAAAACTCCCCGATTGCGGGCGTGCCCGTGGTCGCGGCGGGAAAAGGGGGCGTGGTTTGGGGCGCAGCTTGCGGCGAGGGTTTGCCCCCATGCAAATTTGTAGGAAGGGGGCAAACTGCGCCGCCAGCCGCGCACAAGCCGCGGCGATACCCACGGCGTGTGAATATTAACGCAGTTTCCAATAGGAAACCATGTTAATAAACTAGGCGCGATTTGGACGTGGTTTTGGCCGCGAAAATCGCGTCAGACCCCGCAACCAAAAAACTGGGGCCAACCCGTCGGTAAACGGGGCCCTAATAGAGTGACATGAGTGCTGGAGGTTTATAAACTGTAGTGCACAAGGCTACAGGGCTCTTAATGTTTAAAACTTTCCAGTAAGACATCTAAACAAGCTTCTGTATTTTAACCCCTTAAAGACTGCCCACCGTATTTTGAAGCGGGGTTTTTAAGGTCTTTAAATTTTAACGTGAGGTCTTTAAAACGCCCATTTAAAAGAGGGGTTTTGTGGCTCCCAGCGCCGCAGCTGTGCTAAGAAAGGCAGTATTTAAAGCCCCGCCTTAGGTTTTCTGACCTAGGGGAAGTGGGGAAACCCCCTGATCCCCGGGTTTAGTTTTGTTGCCAAGCAATGACCCAAAAGCATAATCAAAGGGCATTCCCCCTGCTCCATGGGTGTTGGGACCCCCCGATGCCCCAAATGGGAGCAGGGGAACATCTGTACAGTACCCCGGGGAACCCTAGGGCTGTCTGTTAACAACCTGCAGTCAGGACAGATGTGTGCTCCCCGACGGTACCTTGTCAAAAGACAAGATTATAATGTAGAGCATATATTTAAAAAAAATTTCTTGTGTGAAAAAAATTAAAAAAAGGTTTTCCTTCATGGGATTAAAAAAAATAAAAAAAATAAAAAAAGGGATAAAGTAAAAAAGTATACAATAAAAAATTTAAAAATTTTTTAAAAAAAAAAAAATTTTTGTGCCTAATTTTTATTTTAAAAAAAACCCTATACATATTAGGTATCTACACAACATGTAAAAGTAATCTAATAAGTTATTTAGTGTGACATGTAAATGGCGTAAAAAAAATTGAGAAATACTAAATAATGAAAAAGATTTTAAAAATATTTCTGCAATTATTTATATGTGAACTCAAACTATGCCCCCAAAAAGTACAACTTCTCCCGTATAAAACATAGCCTCATACAACTGCATAATTGAAAAAATAAAAAAATTACAACTGTTGAAATGCAATGAAGCAAAAACTAAAAAAATTTGCTGGTTATTAAGTACTTTTCAGGCCTGTGTTGTCTCACTACACGTATTGTGTTTTATGTTAAAGATCTTGCAAAAACAAGTCACTTTGCAATATATATCCATAACAGTGTCCTACCTATTCCTAGATATCCCCTCTTGTATGGACTGCATCAACTCCTCAGGTTGCTATAGCTACAGACCTGTTTGATCTCTCATGATAGGCTGCCAGCACTGGTTGCTATAGCTACAGACCTGGCTTCTACTGCAGCCTAGTGGTAGCCAGTAAATCAATGTAGTGAGACAACAACTTTAAGGGGTTAAGTAAGAACAAAGCAGGGAGGGATGTCACCATCCAGGCCAGTGCTCCAGCCTGTTGGAGCAAAGAGAGGTGTCTGATAACTAGAAAAGCTTTGATAGAACAGGAGAAAAATCAGAACAGCAATGTATTTGGTAATAGTCTTTATATACCTTTGCCTACAGGTTTAAAGCTAATTAACAAAACGGGAAGACCCCTTTAAGAAGTCCTTTATTTTTAAACAATAAAATAATCATTTTACTTACTATCATATGCTATATGGCCAGCCATGAACATAAAGGGTCCATTGTGAAACATTGGTACTGTATATAGCAGTATGTGTTGCAGTGACAGCTCAAGGACATTACTTGTGGAACTATAAAAACATATATCTGAAAGTATCATCAGCACAAGAATTGGGCATTGCCAGCTTCATGAAATGGGTTCCTTTATTGAACAGCCTTAGATCCTTAGATCACCGTACAACATGCCAAGTGCTATCTGGAGTAGTGCAATCATGATGTAATTGAACTCTGATGGACAATATGAAACCTATCAGAATGTATACTGGAAAATTAACTGGGAGCATGAGATTTATTTTCCAGGTTTATGCTAGACCCCCTAATTCGGGTTTGTTCACACGGAGTTTTCACTCCGTCCTACAAGCGCTTTAGGGATCTGTCTTGGGGTCAGCTCTGTCGGTCCCCAAGACGGATCTAACAGTGAAAAGTAGTGTTAATAAACCAAAGGAAAACAAAAACATTTTAGGCAATTGACTGTCCCAATGCACAAAGCAAGGTCTACAAAGATATATTTTGAAAAGTTGATGCAGAATAACTTAAATAGTCTGCATAGAGCCCCGAGCCTTAAACCCATGTATCACTTTTGGTATGTATTGTAACCCTGGTAGCTATGTAGACCTTGTCTTCTAACATCAATATCCCACCTCATAATTTATGTATTTTTTTTTTTTTTTTTTTGCTGAATAAGCACAAAGGGGGACATGTCTGAAACTGTCTTGGTCTAAGTTTCTTGTTGCCCATAGCAACCATTCAGTGTTCCCCTTTTATTTCATATAGAGCTCTGAAAAAATGAAAGGGGCAAAAGTCTTAGACCAAGACAGTTTTCAGACATGTCCCCCAAAGTCTCATTCTCAAATCTTATGGAAAGCCTTTCTAGAACAGTGGAGGCTGTTATAGTTGCAAATAGGGTCCCGAATTTATATAAAATGTGTTATCCTGGTATAAAATGTTCTATTACTGCTAGAACATAAAAAAGTCATACATAGCCCCTCAATATTCAGAACATTCACTTCTGAATGGTGATGTCACCACCACAGTCGTTCAATGTCTTCAGCGTTGATGTTCTGGACCAGCAAGTCAACATAAGACAGGGCAAGATCAGTGGCAGAGGCAACGCTGGAATGGATAGAAGTGGAGTTGAAAGTATGATGGAAGTGAAAGTAAAATTTTGGCCTAGACAACCCCTCTATCGCTCATGGTTTAAATGGGTTGCCCAACAAGCTCATATGGTTGTTATTTTCAGGTCTGTAGATATTTCTGGCCATAAAGTTAGCACCTGTAACTGTCATTTCATAAAACTTCTGTTACTATCATGGTGACATACCAGTTGTTTGAAATTTTTTTTTGTAAAAAAAAGTTAAGGATGAGATAATGGACATTAATCATTATAATCATCCAGACTGGGTGAGAAGCATCTTTGGTGTCTAGCAATAGGTGTTATGACAGCTGTGTGCTAGCAGAAATGGGTTCTGTAAAGCTGTATTTACCAATTGATCCAAAAATAATTTTTATGCCAGTACAATCAAGATAAAGAATAGTTTTATTGTTTTTTACTATTTCCCTTCATTCACGCAGGCCAATTATCACTACAATGTCATAAATGAGCGAATTGTAACAATAATTGGACAGAGTTAATATGTTTTCAGTCTGTAATATTGTCATTGGTGCAGCAGCTTGCAGAAAGAGATACTTTACGAGACACACTTGTTGAAAGTACAGAAAATGGAAAATAAAGATTTTTTTTTCTTTTAGCTAATATATTAGCCCCAGAATTTAAGCCAACTTCAATATAGGTAAAGCCACTGAGTCACATGCTAGGTAACATTTGCTATTTAAAATTTTCCCTGATGAATTTAGTGTAGAAGGAATCCCCTTGAGATAGGAACTACAAGGCCATATGGCACAATTCTGTGACAATCTACAATACAATATTTCTAGATTTTTATTTATTTTTTAATTCACAACATAACACATCTTTATATTGTTTTGGTTTTATTTCTTTGCTATTTTGTCATGTCTAAATTTTATGGGATGTTTGGTTCCTTATAATGACTTGAGTTACATGATGCTATTGCTAAGCTTGGCAATACGTAAGCATTTTTGTTGCCCTCATGACTTTCTGCTGGATACAAAATAAAGATATTGAACTTATTTCCATGCCGTCCATCTAAAACATAGGTGACCTGGATATTTTTCTATTTTATAATACCTCTATAGATTTCATCCTGTGAAATACATATGGATAAATCTGTAAGAAATTTGCAACACAATCATTTGGATTTGTGCAACATTTCAGGGGGGACCAGTCCGCTATATGGAAATTTACTCATCAGAGTGGAGTTGGGTTGTCCTTATCAGGGCATCAACTTAACATTTTTGAAGGTATAATTGAGGGTATCTACTAGGTAAACAAAATTTAATTCTTTAACCATAAAACCATCACTATGTTTAGAACCAGATTGTTGCTGCTTCTTCGACCCATCTATTTATTTTAAGGGGTTATCCAGGTTTATATAAGGGGTTGTACAGCGTCTCCTTGGTCCTTGGTTTACTTTTTTCTTCTGCCGGACAGATTAGCACTTCTGCATCTGTTGATTGGCTACACCAGTCACATGACACGATCTTACATCTCTGCCCAGAATTAAACAGCTCTGAGCAATGATGTCAGGCAGTGGCATGTGACTACTGCAGCCAATCAGTGGTTGCAGCTGTGACAATCTGACCACCGAGAGCAAAAAGTAAACAGAACACTCAGGGAGAGATGCCCCCAGCAGCATCTCTAGAACAAGAGTGAGTACAAAGAGGAGTATGGGATTTTTATTGGGACACAGCAGCAGAAATAATTGAATTTAAAAGACAAACCAGAAAAACTCTACTTACTCATGTTATTTAGTGTTATTTGGGTTGGAAAATTTGATCCGTTTTCCGTTTTTCATATTATAGATGCAAAAACCTTACCGACAGATTAATGTAATGGCTGGAATAGTGGATCTGCTGTACTATTGCAGGCAATGGTGTAAGCGGCACCATGGAGCGGAGTATAAGGGGCCACTGGTTTTCATCAGAGACCGCCTCAAAGCGGGTTGGACGTGCTGTGGCAAGGGAACCTCCAGGTCGCTAACCCAGGCGCGACTTGCCTGCAGTGGCGGCCAAGGTGTGGTGTGGTACAGAATCATTAGGCTGGCTCGTAGTTAGGGACAAGCAGGAAGGTCAGGACTGGCGACAAAGGTTCGTGGTCGGGAAACATAGCAAAGGGACTGTGACACGGTAGAACAATAATACAATCTCGAACGCTTTATCTAAGTCTTAGAGCATTGTAGATCCAGCAGGGAAGTAGGGAAGGAGCCTGGGATATGTAGGGTCATCGTCCGGCCCTTTAATTCTCAGGTGTTCCCACATGCGCATTTTAGTAATGCAGGTTGGCTCGTAGATCACCATTAGCCGATGATCTCATAGAATAAGTGTGGTGGCACTTGCGGCCATCGTCAAAATTTATTTTTGTAGGAGTTCTAAGTACCACCAAGCCCGCTCGCTTGAAACGTACATAAAAATTAATGGAGAGGACGTCCGCAAGTGGTGCCCTCCTCATGCTTTAAAACAGTTAGCTCACAGGCCGCTAAAAAGGACTAAAACACGCTCGCTGGAACCCCCTTCTCAATTATATATCACTAATATATTCCACAAACCTGTATAGAAAATGTCATCTTTCAGTCCTGATTACGACTCAAAATCCAAGTCCCAAATTAACCTATCAGCATGTTTTTGGAGTATGGGATCCCCATGTAAACAAGAAGAGAACCTATCAGCTTATGCAGATAGATTCAAACTGAGGACCCCGTGGTAAGACACCAGTTTTAACCACTAAGCGACTGTGCTACCTATAATTATAATTTTTTATGGCACATAGGATATGTAGTATGAGATTGATTCTCATTTTGATAATCTTAGACCAAAGATAGTCAAATATTAACAGAGTAAAACACATCACTTCTTTTAATTTGTGATTAACGCACCAGGCTGCTATCAGATGAAAAAGGGGTCAAGACAGATAATAAGACGTGTTAACTTATAATCCTCTTAATAAGAGAAACATCTTTTCTGTTACTTCACATATTGGTTTATTGTGCTACTAATCTAAACAGGCAATTTCTGGTGTAAATCTCAAAAGGCTGGGTTTACAATAACCTTTCTCCACGTTATTATCACTTGTCTTGCAAAAGAAGTCACCCCTTTCAAAGTCAACAAATTTGTCTGGATTACACATGACACTTCTAAAGATTGTTGCAGACAGTATTTTTTATTGCAGCCGAATAAGTGTACTCCGTAAGTATATTTTCAAGTGTATTATTTGTCAGTTTTTAGTTTTTTTTTTAAACAAAACTAAAATTAAAAACCAGAAAAAAAACTGTTTTATTTTTATGGAAGCTCTAAATTTATACAAATAAAAGTTGATGCCTTATCCATAGGTCTCTAGCCAGATGTAACTAGCTTTTTTAAAAACCTCCTTAATTAAAGACCTCCTTAATTAAAGTAGCTTTGATCAGACATTGGTCGGAATGTAAAAGTTCTGAAGATTAAAAATGAAGATGAGTTATAGACATATACATAATAGGAAAATGCCAACGAATAAAATGATAATGTTTAGTTTTCCAAGTGATCTGTGTTAGACTGGTCAAAGGAAAGAAAATCTTGCTCTTTAGAACCTCTACGGAAAGTGTGAACAATAGAATAATAAAGGTGGTGTTCCATGTATACAAATTCTCTATACATAGAAACATGGAATAAAGATTTCTGATAAAGACTCCATGGCCCATCTAGCCTGCCCATATATTATTTACTTTGCATTTTTAACATAGGATAGATACATTTGTTTCCAATGCAGGTTTAATCTCATTTACTGCTGGTTTACCAACCACATCTTCTGAAGGTTTATTCCAAGCATCTACCACTCTTTCAGTACAATAATATTTTCTGACATTGCTTCTCATCTTACACCAAACTAAGTTCAGATTGGGCTTCCTTGTGTTGGGGTTTAGCTTTGTATTTAAAAAAAAAAAAAAAAACATTCCTGAACCCTGTTTAAACCTGTCACAGAAAGGGAATATCTCTTCCTAGGGAGAGCGCCATATAGGCGTGTGGAGATTCGAAAAAGCCTTTTGAATTCCAGGAAGCATCTGCAAATCACAAGGCATTATAGGAAAGGAGCTGAGAAGCTCAAGCGCCCTCTATTGGATGTTACATAATGCCTTGTGAAAAATCTATCACATAAATTCAAAAGACTTGGAGAAAAGAAGGGAAAGTAACATAAATTCAAAAGACTTGAATTACTCCCTTGCCCCCTGGTCCTCCCACTTTCCCTTCTTTTCTTCAGGCTTTAAGATTTAAAATTTTTCCTGATAAACACAGGGTATAACAAATCAGTGGAACTAGGTACAAGGGACGCTCACTATAGGCCAGAAAGGAAAACCACTCTGTAAGACTGTAAACATCATGTATTATATAGAGGGCCATGCATCTAAATGGTATCTATGTAATAGTGCATTCTTTCTGTAGTGGCCGATACAAGGAAAATGTATAGATAACTGTGATTTACGTTACTCCAGCAAAATCAGTGGTTTTCCAGGAGCCAGACTAGTGATGGTTTAATCTATTATAATAATAATCTTTATATTTATAGCGCCAACATATTCCGCAGCACTTTACAATTTAAGGTGTTGTCTGGTGAGACTATACCTTTAAAAGAATAATTTTTCTCTTCTCTTTTTCTCTATTACATTTTCTTTACTTCATTTTTGATTACAATGACATTTCATATCCCTGATCCAGAGGAACAAAATCACAAACTTCTCTTTCTCCTACCTTAAAAAGTTGTCATCTATTACTTCTATATATCTTCCTGAGTTGCTGTCATCTACAGTTCCCACATTTTCCCAAAAACTTCCCAATGGTTTTTTGGGGATATTTTCTGTATTTATAGTTAATGACTTTACCTACAGTCTTTCTCCACTACGGAGGTATAATTGCCAACAATTTTTTTTGTTGAGATAAAAGGTATCTGTTATTTTAAAAACCCTTTTGATTTTTCATAGTGATATGTCAGAAGTTTTAATGCGTGGGGGACCAGCTTTAGTGACCCCATACTGATTGATATAACAAAAGGGCAAAATACTGTGTCCCTTTATTTCTGATTGGCCTAGACTGTCTCTACTCAGGGAGCCAAGCATGTGATATGTGGATTCATAGAAAGTCAGACTTTCTATTATTCTATACATCAGACGCTCGCCAATTCTTAGAGAATACAGCACTATTCAGAAACAGAGGGACACAGTGCTTGACCAAGACCTTCTGCACCTTCATTTTAGATGTTGTCCCATCTTGCTGTTCTCATTCTTTACAGTCTCTTCAGGGTCACATATACTATGCAGGCTGTGGGTGGGTCTACAGCAGAGACTTACACTTCAGCTCTGCTAGTTCTTATTACTGGCTGTGTTTGTGAGGGACATCACTGGAGGGGTTGTAAAAACAATGACACTTTTCAAGCACAATGTCTGGTTATTACTGTGAGTTAGGAGAACCGTATATGTCAAGAAAGGAAGCTTCTAGTGAGAGAGAAAAGCCTAAAGGCTGCCAAGAAACATTGCTACCTGCTAAGTGATTGTTATCTTTGAAGTAATTACATATTAATGTGCTCTGCAGACCTAACAGGATGGCACAAGGTCGCTCCCAGCTCAACTCCATGGGTTAAAGTTTTTTCTCATTAGAAAGATGCCATCAAAGAGCAAGATGCAAGTTCTGTCCTGCTGATAAGACACAGCAAGAAATTATGTCACCACTCCGGCTACTGCTAGAGTGACATGTCACTGTGACATGTGTAAAGGTTTTTTATATACAGCATATATATATAAAAAACCTCACATATATATGTATGTTACTTGTCCATAATACCAATTTGAAAACAATGTCATAGCTAAAATAATGAATGGGAATACATTGTTAGAGCACAGAATATTTTGTTTAATATTTCATATAAAATCCCTTTTTTCTTGTACTTAAAGGGGTTTTGCCACAAAGTAAAATTGACGTGGGAAGTTTGTAAATTAAATAATAAACATTTTCACCATTCATCATTATTAAAAACTCTGCTCCATTTTTGTTTTAGCTGCTCCTTTACTGATCTATTGTTTACAGCTCATCTCCAGGGGATACGACCAGGGCTGAGAGCTTCTCAGTCCTGGTCGCACATGCTCGGACATCACCTCTCCTCTCAGGCAGCTACTGAGTGTTCAAACCCCAGCTGCTGTCACTCTACTCCTGTACTCTGTACTCCTTAGTAATAAGTCAAACAGTGCAAATAAATAAAAAAAGAAACCTCAATCCGGTCTGTGCATTGATACAGAGAAAAAAAAAAACACAGGTTTGGTTCCTGCAGGGATTTGAACCGAAGACCCTTGTGCCTGGAGGCAAAAACTTTACCTCTGAGCTATAATGTAGTTATTTACAGTTCTACACATAAACAGACCTTTCTTTGACTACAGAGAGGAAGGGCATGTTGATGTCATCCTGCTGAGTTACATGATATGCAATTCAAACAAATCACACACGCCCCCTTCTGAGCACACAGAGCTGAAGAGCTGGATGCAGGAGGGATGAAATGAGATCGTGGCAAAACCCCTTTAATAGGTTGCATTATACATTATACAAGGATAAATCAGATTTTTAAGGAGTGAACTATATCTAAGATTACACCAAACTGACTTCTAACATATGATCTGGTTATGTACAGAAATAAGGGACAACTGGGAAAAGATAAATATTCGCATATTACTAACATAACACAACCTATTAAGTACAAGAAAAAAAGGGATTTTATGTGAAATATTAAAAAATATACTGTGCTCTAACAATCTATTCCCATTGATTATTTAATTGAAATTAATATATAATTTTTCCATTTTATGTGGTTATACTCTTCTTTGTTAACCTCCATCAAACCTGTATATATATTTTTGTGTACATCCTTTGAATGTAAAACATTCATTAGATGTGACTATCCACCTCAAGAGTTGTTTTATGCTTCGGATAACTTACAACGTGTTTTAACTATAAATATTTAAAATGCATATTTATTTCTACTCTTAATTTCGTACATAAATGCTGAAAACTCCTAAACTGTGGTTCTTCAAGAAATTGTATAACATATCTATCCCAATTATTAAACCAACTATTCATATTATTTTCCTCTAAATTACATTGTTCCAGATCAGTGTTAAAAACAATTACGTTTTTATTCCTAGCCATTGTCTTTGCTTAATTTTAACCCTATATGTTAATCCATATATAGGAAGTTTCTTTATTTCACTAGGTGTCCAGTTTCCAACATCTTTGTAATTTCATTATAGCCACTTGTATGACAGATTGGTGTATTTATGGTATATGTTGTAGTTTTACAATTAAAACCTAATATTTTAAAGGTCTCATTCAGTCTACCAAGAAAGCTCTGATTCTTTGAAGCATGGACTCTGGAAAACTTGTCCTGCGGTATTTTGCAACTAATTATTAGCAGCAGATTCTTTAAAAGGGTGTTCCCACCATAGACTTTCATGGAAAATTGCTAGCACCTATCTTGGGATTGGCCCCTTTAAAAGATATGGAGCAGAATTGAGAGTTGGTCGCACTTGCAGCTGTATTTGGAACTCCTATGCGTCAGAATGGAGAGTCGTTTGCAAGTGCGACTGGCTCTCCAGTCTGCTGCATAACTTTTGGGAGCCCACTCCCAAAATAGGTGAAGTTCCCAGAGGTGGAAGCTGCACCTAACAGACTTTTATGGCATATCCTAGTGATATGCCATAAAACCTATGGCGGGAATATCCTGTTAAGTCCTGTAAACTGTGAAGTGGACCGACTGTGGAGATGCTGTTGCTTGACCGGTAAGTCTCTCAACACCTCGTTATACAGTGTTATTCACTTCACCTATCAAGGGTTTTTAACTTATGGTAATGACTAGTGTTGAGCGATTATTATCGACAAAGTTGAAATCGGCACAGTTTTTATGTTGATCGAAATTTTTAGATCATGCAATAATTTAGGTTAAAATCTGTGCATCATCTATTAAGATCGCGCCATTTTCGGCGCTTCCTGTCATTTTGGCGGCCAGCAAATCAGCTTACAGAATAGAGCAGGGTGAGATGTGTGTGCGACGTCATGACTGGGATGTGTATGGTTGCGATTGGCTGGAAAAATCACATGACCTCGTTTTACATAGAACAGCCCTTCCTGTTCATGATCAGTGTCTCTCAGCGTCTCATAGCAGTAGGACGTGCGCTCTGCCTGTGTCCAACAGCTCAGCGAAATTATTCTATTTCTTCACAGAGAAAGCTCTACTGTTAGCTGTGATCCTTACAACTTAGTTAGATCAGAGATTGGAAGATTTTATGTAGTTAGGTAGAGAATTTTAAAGGAGCATCTACCGCTGTAAAGTCACGGGGGGGAGAGGTGGGGGACCCCCCGTGGGCGAACACAGACAAGCTCTATAAAGAAAACTGGATAAAGTTCACCAAGACTTAGTGTAGACATTGCACTGCAATAACTTTATTATTAACAGTTTTCTATTGAAATATTTCCTGGATATGAGCCCTGAATTTTTTTTAGGCTACACTCTTTTCTAGTAATGCAGGTCTCTTGAAGGGCAAAAAATACTTTTTTTTCTCAGTTACATTTTAATAGGTGTTTTTTCAATTTTGCCCCTTCCGCTTTTTTATATAGCCACCTTACAGTTAAATTAGAAACCACAAATTTTTTTGTCAGCACAGGTTGATAGGTGCCAAAAATCTTTTTATTTTCTGAATACATTTCAGTACTGTTTTTTCACTTTTGCCCTAAGCTTTGTTCATTGAGGCACCTTTCACTTAAAAGTGAATACAGCAATTTTTTAGTCTCAACAGGTGAATTGAAAAGGGGCCGAAAAAACCTTTTTTTATTGAATACATTACAATACTTTTTTTTTGCATTTTGCCCAGTCCGATTTGTTGATAGAGCCCCTTGGGAGTTAAATTTAATCCAGCAATTGTGTAGTTACCCAGGGGAATTGATAGGTGCCATAAAACCCCTTTTTTATACGAATACATTACAGATACGTGTTTTTTACTTTGGGCATACAGCTTTGTTCATTGGGCACCTTGCACTTTAAAAGTAAACAGCAATTTTTTAGTCACCACGGTGAATTGATAGGGCCAAAAAATCCTTTTTTTATCCAAAACTTACAAATAGTGTTTTTTCACTTTGGCGCACTAAAGCTTTTTTCATTTTAGGCACCTTGCAATTTAAAAGTGAAAACAGCAATTTTGATCACCCCAAGTGAAATAGGTGCCAAAAAAAAAAACTTTTTTTATGAATACTTACAGTCGGTTTTTTTTGCATTTTTCCCCCGTCCAGAAATTTTTTGATAGAGCCCCCTTGCAGTTAATTTGAATCCCGCAATTGTGTAGTTAACAGGTGAATTGTAGGTCCAAAAATACCCTTTTTTTATCCCCAAAACATTACAAAAAGGTTTTTTTACTTTTGGCGCATACAGCTTTGTTCATTGAGGACCCTTTCACTTAAATATAATACAGCAATTTGTAGTCACCCCAGGGAATTGAAAGGGCCAAAAAAAACCTTTTATTATGGAAAAACTTTAAATAGTGTTTTTTTCACTTTTTCCATCCAGATTTCTTGATAGACCACCTTGCATTAAAAATTTAATCCAGCAATTTTTTTTTCACCCCAAAGGGGAAATTATAGGTGCCAAAAAAAACCTTTATTTTCCGAATACATTTCAGAAGTGTTTTTTTTTTTTCCTTTTGCCCCTCCAGATTTTTTGATAGAGCCACCTTGCGTT
Source organism: Phyllomedusa bahiana (assembly GCA_025379985.1). Taxonomy (NCBI): domain Eukaryota; kingdom Metazoa; phylum Chordata; class Amphibia; order Anura; family Hylidae; genus Phyllomedusa; species Phyllomedusa bahiana. The sequence continues at coordinate 14,370 of JAODAL010068184.1, forward strand.
AAATTTGAATCCAGCAATTTTGTTACCCAATGAATTGATAGTGCCAAAAAAACCCTTTTTTTATCGAATACAATTTCAATACGTGTTTTTTCACTTTGGCGCACACAGCTTTGTTTATTGAGGCACCTTGCACTTAAATGTGAATACAGCAATTTTTTAGCACCCCATTTTAATTTAGGTCCCAAAAAAAAGTTTTTTTTATCCAATACATTACAGATGTGTTTTTTTTGCACTTTTGCCCAGTCCAAAATTTTTTGATGAGCCACCTTGCAGTTAAATTTAATCCAGCAAATTGGGGTTTTTCCCCAGGTGAATTTATAGGTCCAAAAAAACCTTTTATTTTCCCAAAACAGATACGTGTTTTTTCCTTTGGCGCCCCACAGCTTGTTCATTTAGGCACCTTGCACTTAAATGTGAAAAACAGAATTTTGTAGTCACCACAGTGATTTAAAGGTGCCAAAAATACCTTTTTTTTTATGCGAAAACATTACAGATCGTGTTTTTTGACTTTTGCCCCGTCCAATTTCTTGATAGACCCCTTTCAGTTAAATTTGAATCCAGCAATTTTGTATCACCACAAGTGAATTGATGGTGCCAAAAAACCTTTTTATTAAACCGAAACTTTCGATCGTTTTTTTCACTTTGGGCAGGCCAGCTTTTTGATAGATCTACTTTTCAGTTAAATTTGAATACAGCAATTTTTTTAGTCACCCCAGGTGAATTTATAGTCCCAAAAATACCTTTTATTATCCGAATACATTAAATGTGTTTTTTTTTCACTTTTTCCCATCCAGATTCGGGGATAGGCCACCTTGCGTTAATTTTTAATCCCGCAAATTTTGTGTTTTCCACAGGGAAAATTTATAGGTCCAAAAAATACCTTTTATTTCCGTAATTACAGATACGTGTTTTTTCACTTTGGGGGCACTAACGCTTTGTTCATTGAGGGACCTTGCATTAAATGTGAATACAGCAATTTTTTAGCACCACAGGGGAATTTTAGGTGCCAAAAATACTTTTATTATCCGAAAAAATTACAGATCATTTTTTTTTTGCACATTTGCCCAGTCCAGATTGTTGATAGAGCCACCCTTCAGTTTTTAAATTTTAAAAACAGCAATTTTGTAGTTACCCAGGCGAATTGATAGGGGCCCAAAAAAAAAACCTTTTATTATCCAATACATTACAGATATGTGTTTTTTCACTTTGGCGCCTACAGTTTTTTTCATTTTAGGACCTTGCACTTTAAAATTGATCAGCAATTTTTTGTCACCCAGGTGAATTGAAAGGTGCCAAAAAAACCTTTTTTATGCGGGGAAAACATTAAAATAGGTTTTTGCACTTTTTCCCCTCCGATTTCTTGATAAGCCACCTTCAGTTAAATTTGATCCAGCAAATTTTGATCCCACAGGTGAATTGATAGGTCCAAAAACTCCTTTTATTAAAAACGAATACATTTTAATAAAATGTTTTTTCACTTTGGCGCAGGCCAGCTTTTTTGATAGATCTATTTTGCAGTTAAATTTGAATACAGCAATTTTTTAGTACCCAGGTGAATTGATAGGTGCCAAAAAAAACCTTTTTTTATCCGAAAACATTTCGATACAAAGTTTTTTTACTTTGGCGCACCAGCTTTTTTGATAGATCTCTTTGCAGTTAAAATTTTAATAAAACAATTTTGTAGCACCACGGTAATTGAAAGGGGCCAAAAATTTCCTTTTTTAAAATCCTATACATTTCAGAAGGTGTTTTTTTCACTTTTTTTCAGTCAAGTTGTTGAAAAATTACTTTGTGTTAAAAAAGAATCCAGCAATTTTGTTTTGATTTGAGGGGTTTTAGAATAGCTGTGATTTCCGTCTTTTAATAAAAGACTTTTCCAAAAACTCTTCCATACCTTTTCAAATTTTTAATTCGAAAAGGACGAAATTTTAGGGATAATGAGCAAAGAGGGGTAGGACATGGGGGTAGAGGTACAGAAAGGTGCTCCTTCCAGTCGGCGACAACACGCATGCCAGCGGATCGTTTTGCAGGACCGTACCCGTCCGTGGGTCAGGGCCCTGTGAATCCAGTAACGAAAAGCGCCCAATTGTCCTTCAGTGGTTAATGCAAACCTGCATCCAGCATTTTATCCCGTCCCCCGTCCGGGGCCCCAAATTCGTTTCGCTCACCAGCACCGTTTTAACATGAAGCACCAAATGTCAACTTGGTACCCACCACTGTGAAAAAAACCATTTTTTTGGAGACCCCTTTTATGACAAAAAGCGGTTTGGGGGCAGAAGGTTTTTAAAAGATCAAGAGGCCAAAGAGGAGATTTTTCGCTCTGACGCCCATTCTGTGCCCAAAAGGGGGGGGAAGCCGGCAATCGGCAAAAATCCCGGGGGGTCGGCAATGCCTTGATCCCTCTTGCCGGGCCCCCAACCCTGTCACACCCCCTGTTTCCGCCTCCGCCACCAAAAAGCTTTTTCATCCCCTGTCTTCAGATTTAGATCAGGGATCAGCCTCCGCTTCACCCACCGTCCTTGATCCCCCCACACCCCAGAAACCCTCCACCCTTTC
>JAODAL010068185.1:0-16924 GCA_025379985.1 Phyllomedusa bahiana
AGACATGTTCTTGGGCCCGGGGAGAAAAGGATGGGGGCTCCTGCCAATTACAATGTGCCATTTCTAATACCGATATCTTCTTATGTGTCAAAGGGGCCTTGTAGCAGCTGCTAGCACTACACCTCCTATAGCTATTCTGTCCTCATCTTTTCAGCTAGCCATTGAAAGGAATGAATTATTTTAGCCTGTGAATTTTTTTCTGTTACTCTTAGAGCCAAATTTTCTTCACTAAGTTGTTCCATGTATCTATTTTACTGTTATGGATGCTAATTGCAGCTTCTCCTCACCTGTATAGGCATAAAAAATAACCAGAACATCTTCTCCCATTGACTTTTATGGGGTTCGAAATTTGAGTTCGAGTTTGACTAGAACTTCGAGGCGAACTTCTCAAAATTCAAGGTTCTAGTTCGCTCATCACTAGTCTCCACTCCAAATTACGTTGTTCCAGAAGTTTTGAGGCTTGTCTCTGTGCTGTTTGGTGTATTGTAGGTGAGATACTTTTGTGTCATTTGCACAGTTATGGCTTTCTTCTGGCGACTCGACCATGCAGCCCATTTTTCTTCAAGTGCCTCCTTATTGTGCATCTTGAAACAGCCACACCGCTAGTTTTCAGAGAGTCCTGCATTTCAGCTGATGTTATTTGTGGATTTTATTTTGCATCCCGAACAATTTTCCTGTCAGTTGTGGCCGTAATTGTTGTTGGTCTACCTGACCGTGGTTTGGTTTACACAGAGCCCCTGACTTTGCATTTTTAATCACAGTTTCAACACTGCTGACTGGCATTGTCAATTGTTTGCATATCTTTTTGTATCCCTTTCCTGTTTTATGCAGTTCAACTACCTTTTCCCGTAGATTTGTTGACAATTCCTTTGCTTTCCCCATGACTCACAATCCAGAAACGTCAGTGCCTGGATGAAAGATACAAGAGTCTGTCTGGATCCCAGAAACTCACTCAGCTTTTATGAACACACACTGATTACAAGCAAACAGGTCACAGGTGATGATGTTACCTTTAGTAGCCATTCAAACACATTTGTGTCAACTTTGTGCATGTTATCAGGCCAAAATCATCAGGGTATGTAAACTTTTGATCAGGGTCATTTGGATGTTTTTGGTGGTCATTATGATGTAAAAAGAGAAAACACAGCAGTTTGGCAATAAATGGCTTCACCCAACCACTAACCATGAGTGGAAAAAAAGTGTCATCATTCATATTCTCTGAAAAAAGGCCAAGAAAGCAAAAATTCTGCCATTGAGCACAACTGTATAAACACACACATACACACATATGATATATATATATATATAATATATATATATATATATATAATATATATATATATATATATATATATATATATATATATATTGTAAGGCCGCAGCTGGGAAGGTCTGCAATGGAGTGTATATCTCAGCCAGGTTCTGGGTGTATGCCTGGAGAGAGCAAGATACATGCCACCAAGGTAAGGAGCCTTGGTGGACTAATAGGCCATTGTTAAATAGGTGTCGGCAGTACAGACTGTCGACATACATTTAAGTTGTCTGTTAGTATGGCTACCAGCCATTCCTGGGTCGGCCTTTCATTGGGAGTAAGCATAGAGCAGGGTGGGTGCTTACTCCCCATGGGTCCACTCCGAGATTTCCCGGCTGTATATGAGGTCAGCAGGTAAGCTGACTGGGCGGGCTGTATCTCCAGTCTACCTTCTGGGCTGGAGACATACACACTGCTGGACGCCAGTGTCTGCTACACCGTCACCCCAAGGTGCTAGCGAGGGAACTACACCTATGTATAGTAAGCGATCAGACGAGAAGGAGTTTTGTTTATGTTTATATGTTTGCTGTACATGTATTGCCATCCGTTTTTGTTCTGCTGGTGCAATAAACACACGGAAGCAAGAAACCGTTTGTACCAGATGTCTGCCTCTGTCTCATGCCTGAAGGACTTATGATGTGATCCCAGAGCTGTGCAAGCTCACATATAGTGGAGGATGCGGGCAACCTTGACCCCCTCCCATCGGGACCTCTACTCTCCCCTTTTGGGACAGAGACAGTCTTACCCCGTACTGGCGTAGATGGATGCAGTCCCAGGAGAAACTCCTCAGTGGCGCTGTAACTTTCCTCAACGGAGACGAGGTTGTCCAGACCTTTGGGGTCCGTGTACCCCACACAGCGCTGAATCCTCACCAGTAAGGCACGTACAAGCCCCATAGTGCTCATACCCAAACCCGATGGCAGCTTACGTTTCTGCAACGATGTTCGTAAATTAAACGAAATCTCAAAATTTGATGCCTACCCAATGCCCCGGGTTGATGAATTGGTTGAGAGGCTAGGACCCGCGAGGTACATCAGTACGTAAGACCTGACCAAGGGCTATTGGCAGGTCCCCCTCACAAAGGAGGCGAGGGAGAAAACGGCCTTTTCCACCCCAGATGGCCACTTTCACTACGTGGTCCTTCCCTTTGGCCTACATTGGGCTCCGGCCACATTCCAGTGGATGATGGACGTCATCCTACAGCCCATAGAAATATATATTTGGATGATGTGGTGGTCTTTAGCACGGATTAGGAGTCCCACCTGACCAGAGTGCAAGCTGTCTTAGACGCCATAAGGGCAGCAGGTCTGACCGCCAACCCTGACAAGTGTGCCATAGGGCTAGAGGAAGAAAATAAAAAAACACCAAACCTGCAAGCTGTACTCTTATAACAGCCTGTGAAAGTGGACGTGGTGCAGAAAGCCAAAATGGAGGCACCCTTTCCTCCCCATATAGATTAAAAGCAATATACGCCAAATACAACGTATGGTCCTGCACAAAAAAACATTTCTGAAAAAAACACTATGCGAACCTGGGTGCCACTGGCAGGGTTGCGGCACATATATATACACACATATATAAATAGATATATATAAATATATATATATAATATATATATATACACACACATATATATATATATATATATATATATATATATATATATATATATATATATATATATATATATATCACACGCACACCACTACCAGTGGCTCACTACTGCAAAAAGGGCAATACATTACATGGGAATCCCTAAAGAAGCCCTTTTTGCAGTCGTGTGCCGCTGGGAGTGGTGTGCGTGTGTATATATATTATAATATAATATATATATATATATATATATATATATATATATATAAATATATATATATATATATATATATGTGCCGCAACCCTGCCAGTGGCACCCAGGTTCGCAAAGTGTTTTTTTCAGAAATGTTTTTTTGTGCAGAACCATACGTTGTATTTGGCGTATATTGCTTTTAATCTATATGGGGAGGAAAGGTTGCCTCCATTTTGGTTTTCTGCACCACAACCACTTTCACAGGCTGTTATAAGAGTGCAGCTTGCAGGTTTGAAGTTTTTTTATTTTCTTTCTCTCTGGATAATGGAGGTTGGTTGACCCAGTGAGAGGCCTGGATTTGGCTCTATTGAGAGGCAAAGATAGCGTAGGACTGCCCGACCTGAGATCACGTTGTAAGTTCGTGGGCAGCTTAAGCATTTTTTGATCAAAAATATGTGAACCAAGAATCTCAAATTTTTTCATGTATGATAAATAGCATAAATGCTTCTTTAGGGATTTCCATGTAATGTATTGCCCATAGGGCTAGAGGAGGCTCGCTATCTGGGTTACGACATTGGGAGGGGAGTCATCAAGCCCCAAATGGACAAACTGGAGGCAATTAGAAATTGGCCTCAACCGATCTCCAAGAAGCAGGTCCGGGCCTTCTTAGGTATCACAGGGTACTATAGGAGGTTCGTGCCCAACTTTGCCTCCATAGCAGCCCCGCTTACAGACCTCACAAAAGGGACAAAGTCCACCTTGGTCAAGTGGAACCAGGAGGCTGAACAAGCCTTCCAAAGTCTAAAGGAGGTACTCTGCAAGAGACCTGTGCTCATGGCCCCGAACTTCCAGAAAGAATTCATTGTTCAGGCAGATGCTTCTGAGTTGGGCTTAGGGGCTGTCCTGTCACAGCTGGTCGAGGGAGAAGAACATCGCCCCAGGTCACAATAGGCCAACGCTGATGCGTTGTCACGGGTGCACAATTTTATGGCACAAAGTGCTCCGCCCCACAGGTCTGAGCAGAGGGGTGGGATATGTAAGGCCGCAGCTGGGAAGGTCTGCAGTGGAGTGTATATCCCAGCCAGGTTCTGGGCTTATGCCTGGAGAGAGCAAGATACATGCCACCAAGGTAAGGTGCCTTGGTGGAGTGAAAGGCCATTGTTAAATAGGTGTCGGCAGTACAGACTGTCGACATACATTTAATTGGTCTGTTAGTATGGCTACCAGCCATTCCTGGGTCGGCCTTTCATTGGGAGTAAGCATAGAGCAGGGTGGGTGCTTACGCCCCATGGGTCCACTCTGGGATTTCCCGGCTGTATATAAGGTCAGCAGGTAAGCTGACTGGGCGGGCTGTATCTCCAGTCTACCTTCTGGGCTGGAGACATTCACACTGCTGGACGCCAGTGTCTGCTACACCGTCACCCCAAGGTGCTAGTGAGGGAACTACACCTATGTATAGTAAGCACTCAGACAAGCAGGAGATTTGTTTATGTTTATATGTTTGCTGTGCATGTATTGCAATCCGTTTTTGTTCTGCTGGTGCAATAAACACACGGAAGCAAGAAACCGTTTGTACCAGATATCTGCCTCTGTCTCATGCCTGAAGGACTTATGATGTGATCTCAGAGCTGTGCAAGCTCACAGTATATATACACACAATATATATATATATATATATATATATATATATATATATATATACATATATATGACACACATACACACAGTATATATATTTATATCTAACACTATGTCTACTAGAAGTACTTCTCACATCAGGCAACAATATTGACAGATACCTCCTGCCCTCTATTAAGAAATAAAGACCATGCTTAGGCAGACGCAGGAACAGCAGGTTATCCATCCTAGCACACTGTCTTTGTGAAAAAAAAAAGATGAGGCCTTGAGGTTTTGCATGGACTACCAGAGGTTGAATGCCTGCACTGTGTAGGACGCATAATTGCTGCCCCATATTGACGAATCCCTGACAGACCTGGGATTGACTTGATACTTCTCCACATTGAATCTTGCCAGTGGGTATTGACAGGTACCAATAGCCAAAGGAGACCAAGAGAACAGGTCCTTCGTCACCCCGATTGGTCTGTTTGAGGTCCTGAGGATGCCTTTTGGGCTAAGTAATACACCGACCACCTTTAAACGGCTTATGGCATTGTGCTTAGGAGACTTGAACCACGAGTGCCTACTGATCTAGTATGATTACATCATAATCGATACCGCTACCGTGGAAGAGCAACTTATATGACTAGACCAGATCATAAGTCACTTAGAAACACTAGGGTTGAAACTGAAGCCTCAGATAATTCATCTGTACTGAAAGAACATGGAGTTTCTAGAGAAAGGGGTATAGCCTGTAGACTCCAAGGCAAAAGTAGTCCACAAGTGGCCAACTCCAATGATAATAAATTACTTTCTGGGGTTGGTTTGGTACTACCCTCTGTTCATAAAGTATTTTGCAAAGATCGCAGCACTCTTGCACCAGCTAATGCAATGAGCAGCCCACAACCAAGAGAAGATTACTGCACTGGAAAAGGGTCATGGAACAGGTCTTCTAGACCTTAAAGAAAGCAATAACCGAGGCTCCCATACTGGCCTATGTGCACTTCTGTCTGCATTTTGCTTTACAGACATTCGGGTGTTTAAAGGAACTAGAAGCTACAGTATACCTACCCAAGTCCAAGAAGGAAAAAAGCAAGTCATTGTTTATGTAAACCGGGCATTAAGAGAGAATAAAAAGAATCCCAACAATTACAGCTTCTTCAAACTAGGACTATTATTAGTCATATGGGCCATAAAAGAGAAGCTTGCCAATCTTCTGACAAGGGTACAGTTCACGTTGGTAGTAGATAACAACCTGTTGATACATATGGAGACGACCAAGCTGGAGGCCTTAGAACAGCGGTAGATAGCCCGGCTCAGCAAATTCCAATTTAAGAAGCAATGTTGGGCAGGCAAGGACAATGGGAATTCTGATGCCTATAGATGTCCCAAGGATCTTGTGATTAAGAAAAAGAGAAAGATGAGATGCCTTGCTTCTACACCATGTCCTGAAAGGTGACAAAAAAACCACCTAAAGCACATGCTGTGACTGTGAAAGTTCGGGGTTGGCTGGGAGGTAGTCTATCCAACTGGTAGGACAGACAGCAGGCGGCTCCACAGATCTAACTGGACGTCGTCTATGGTGGCAACAGAAACGTCTACGAGTAAAGGAAGGGATCCAGGCATGGCAAATTTGCCTACGTCTCTGTTAGGAATGGTAAGACAAGTTGTGATCCTCACAAGAGAGGTGGAGAATGTTTTCTGAATTATCCATGGAAAAAGGAGCACTTTGGACCAGCTAAGATGTATGCCTGGCTGCAACGAGAATATTATCACCCTTGCTTGTACAGGGTAACTAAGAGAGTCTGTGCACAGTGCCGAAATTTTAACCCTTCCTGTGCAAATGAACAGAGAGTCCCCATGGGTTAGATCCAATCATCCAAACCACTCCAGATTCTCATATTCAGATGACTGAATCGTTCAAGGGATACAAGTATCTCCTGGTGATGGTGAACCACTTCTTCAAGTTTGCAATGACTGTACCCACTCTAGACCAGACAGACAAAATAATTGCCCTGGCTCTGTGGAAACATTTCATTCTGGTTTATGGATCTCCAGCCAAACTGCATTCAGGTTAAAGGGATCAAACCATGAAGGCCTCCTGTCAGGAAACAGCCCGGGCCCACTCGAGGGTCGATGGCCTGACATGGGGTGTAATGTGACGTTGTGCTCTCCCTAGGGGTGCACAAGGTCAGCCGGATATGGTTTCACAGTTAACCCCTGTCCACACAGGCACAGGAAGACCCAGGGAGTGTGAGAGGATACCCCACTCGCCCACAACCCTGAACGGCTGGGAGAGATCTGTTTACCCACACTGGTGAAACAAAACTCTTCCAGCCCAGTAGACTGCCACCAGTTCCTCATATACCGACTTACAACAAGGCCAGAAACCAGCCCAGGTAGTGATATATTAAAGACCGAGAATAAGGGGAAAGTGAGATTGGGGGGTTCAAGACAAAAGACAGCTCCCGGTTTTAAAATTTTTAGATTTAAGTCGCATTGGAGGAGGCACTAGACAAGATATATATATATATATATATCTTTCAAATGCAATCTCCAATATAAAATATATATTGTTTAAGGGGGGGCAAAAAGCAGGGGAAAGGGGGTTAGTCCCCCGGGGTGATTTTCTAAGGTCTTTAAAAGTTTGACTTAGGGCCTTTAAAAACTGGCCTTTCCCAACCCACCCGGAAATCCGCGGAGTCGATTTCTAAAATCTTATCAACTGACCCTTTAGGTGTGGGGCCCTTTTAAAAACCGGCTTAACGCTGTTTTGCGACCTTCACAACGCAGTAAAAATTTTGTTCCCCCAGTGAAGGTAAAAGGGTCCCCCAGTAATTTTTACGCCCCCCCAGTAGGTGGGTTTTATTTCTTTATATATTTTCCCATGGTGGGTGTTTTGTTTATATGGGCCCCCACAGGGAAAAAAGGCGGGTTTTTGGGCCCCCCGCAGGTAATAGGCAGGTTTAGGTCCCCCAGCAGGTATTTAGAAAAGCTTATAGGCCCCACACGTTTTATATTTAGGGAGGGTTATAGGCCCCACAGACATATGAGGTAGTTTTAGCTCCCCCTGCAAGGGATATAAGTAATAATTGCCCCCCCCCCTGCACATATGACAGTAGAAAAAAGCCCCCCCTCCCTGCAATTAACAATAGGGTAATAGCCTCCCTCCCTGCCATATAACAGTAGATAAAAACCCCCCTCCCTTTCACTAATAACAATAGTTTAAAAGCCCCCCCCTCCCCGCACAAAATAAAATAAAATAACAGGCCCCCCCCCCTGCAAAATATAACAAAAGATAACAGCCCACCCCCCCCTGCACATATAAAAAAAAATAGCCCCCCTTCCCCTGACATATAACAATAAAATAATAGCCCCCCCCTGCAATATAACAATAGGTTTAAAAGCCCCCCCCCCCTGCACATTAAACAATAGTAACACCCCCCCCCCTGCCATAAAACAAAGGGGATAATAAAACCCCCCAAGATGAATAGGCTAAATTTTAAAAAATTTAAAACCCCGACGAAAAAACCTGACCTCCCCCTCCGCGTCGCTGTCCTGCCCCGGGCTTTTCTTCGCGGGGTGACCCTCCCCAGGCCGGCGCGCGGGGAGGGGTGATTACGCGCACCCGCCTGGGCCGGGGCACATCCTTGGGGCCCGGGCCAAAAAGATTACTCCAAAAGCTCTCCCGTCCGGCTTTAAAACATCCAAATGTATGTGCTCCCGGGGGACCGCACATACAGTTTTCCCGCCCAAAAGCTCCCCTCGCCAAGGTCCTAAGGCCGCTAAGCCCCCCTTAAAATTAGCGACTGGTTTGGGCATTTTTGGGCCCTAAACTATCGGCGGGGGCGGCGGGATATCGGCGGCGGGCCCCCGGCTAGGGGTTTTACAAGGAGTGTACATCCCGGCCCCTTTTCCTGGCATGCACCTTTTAATGTCCAACACCCTCCCCCAAAAGGGAAGGGACTTGGGGGGAATTTAAAAGGGCCAAAAAATTTAATAGGGTCGCGTTTAGACCCGTCGGAACATTTGTTTAACTTTCTTTTAAAAAAGTTTTTTTTGTTTGGGTTTCCCCCATTTCCTGGGCGGCCTTTTATTGGGATGGATTTGGGAGGGTGGGTGCTCACTTTCCCCTGACTCCAATTTCCGGGTTTTACCTGGGTAAAAAGTCAGCAGGTAAGCTGAATTTTGGTGGTTACAAACCCCCGGCTCCCTTAAAGCCTTGGGTGGAGCCCCTGCTGGAAAACCGGCAGGGTGAATTTGGGCAGAGGGCCCAGAAAAAGTTTCCCTCTGTTATTTTAGACCCCAGACGGGCGGGCATTTTGTTTTTTTTTGTTTTTGTGCATTGCCTTGCACGTTGTACTTTATGTTTGCTGCTAAAAAAAATTCAGAAGCCCTGAAATTTTAAACCAGGGAAAAGCCCTCTGCCCTCTGCCTAAACCACGTGAAGTCAACGACCCCAGACCCGCTAAACCCTCACAAATAAAATAGACAATACTAAACAGAAATTGGTCCGAGGTGCAAATAAGAAAAGATCCCCAAACAAAAGCAGCAGATGTGTCTTTTTTTACCTTAGGTTGGCCTTGTGCGGGCCCCCATGGAGGAGGGGAAAGGGGCCTTTGGAAACTTGTGTGCAGAGCTCCGGGAAAGGGTTTTTTTAAAGGGTATCCCCCTCCCCAATGAGCCCAAACCATTGGTAAAGCTGGTTTCGACTTAAAACGTACTGGGCCCACCCCACGTCACACCCCCTGTCACACCCTTTTACGTCCCTGGGATGGCCTCTTGGGCCATGCTGATTTTAGCTTTTTACCCAAAATGGGTCATAACGCGGCAGGGCATTGGGACAGAACTGAACAAGTGGCACCATCGGAACAAGATGGGCCTAAGCTACGACTTGGTATCACACGCTGGCCTTCTACTTCATTCCTTGCCTGAGCAATGGGTTACTCCATTCCCATGTGCCCTACAAAAGTGGGAGTGACAGATTTACGTGTGGGAAGTTTCATATTTAAAAATATGAAACTGTGGTTTTTTGAAGTCTCCCATACTTATCATATGGAGGAACTTCTTGAAATCCCCAATGACAAGTGAAAGTCTGAATGGGAAAATTGGGCACCCCGGGATAGCCCAAATCCTCTCCTAATTTAAAAACCTTTTTTGGGGTTTAGTTTTTAATAAAAAAAGACTTTTAAAGGGGTTCCCCTCCATTTGGGGGGAAACGGGAAAAGGGTTTGTTCGGGGTTTCATGCTGTTTTTTTGTCGGGTTTAAAATGTGGGGCATGTGTGTAATTTCCCCGTAATCCCCCCCCCCCCCTTCTCCTCTCCCTTTTTTTCCCTTTTCCCCCCCCTTCCCTAAAAAATTTCTCAAATTATTTTAACCTTATGCAAAACCCCCAAAATTATTGGGGAATTTCGTTTTTTATGTTTTTAAATTTTTTTGTCCCTTTATTGCTCCGACATAAATTGCTTTTTGGGAAATATGTTCCCCCTGATTTCATGAAACCCAAAACTATCCCCATGGGCCCTTTTGGGGTCGCTTCTTTGTTCTTTTACTGTTTTAAATTTCCCTTTCTATTAAAATAGACTCTTTGGGGGTCCCCCCTTTTTGTTTTAAAACTGTTTGCATATTTTCTGATGCTCTTTTTCAATAAAGCTTTTTAAATTTCGTAAAAAAAAATGAAAGGGGGTGGACCTGGGGAACACATTCTTCTATAAACCCTTTTAAATGAAATTTGGGTACTGCTCGGGTTTTTTTTGGCTCTTTTGTTTTCGGGGGTCTGAGAGCCCCCCTGTGTATTCTAGCCGGGGCCCCAGGTTGGCTAAAAAAAAATTTAAGGGCCCCAATGCTTTGAAGCTTAGAAGCCCCTGCTGGGGGGTTTTCCAAAGGAAAAGGGCATTTGGGCATTGCATTTTGGAATTGGGGCCATGCCCCTTTTTTGCCTAATTTGATGCTTCCAAAATGACATGTTTTTGGAAACAGCAAGGAGTTTGGGGGTGTTTTCTGTAACCTGAGGGGAATTTGAAGGGAGCTGGGGGGCGGTGGCTTTGTAAATTTTTGGTCTTTTTCCCCTCACCCCTCCCCCCCCTTTTTAGAGGGCACTAGGGGGCAGCACCTATCGGTTTTTCCCCCCGTGCCCCCCGCCCCGCCCCCTTCCCTGCCCGGGAAAAAAACTCATTGGCGTTGCCGTGGTCTCGGCCCTTCTGGTGGTCTGTCTCCACGATTAAATGATTCCCGTATAAGTAAGCTAAAAGGAAAATTTGGGGGGGCCCAAAAACAAAAAATCGCCAGGCATTCCTTCTCCATCGTGTATTTTACCCCCTTTTCCCTTGGCAGAAGCTTCCAGCTTTTTTACAAAACGGGATTTTAGTCCACACAAACATAGAAAAGATGTTTTTGGACTAATTATTTTAATATGCACGGGGAGGCTTTGGTGCCTTTTAGTTTTAAACCACTCCTGCTTTTTTAGGGGAGCTGCCCTTTTATCTCTTTTTTCTTTACAAAACAGGATTTTCCCCTTTTTCCCATTGTGTAAACCCCTTGTGAGCATTTGCACCGAGGCCAAAGTCATTTGGTGCCCGGTTTTTGGTACAAATACACTGTGGGGAGAAGTTGGCTGCTTTTGTTCGGGGAGCTGGAAAAGGGCCCGGCCTTGGGGGGCCTGGAAACCATCTCGCAGTTGTTTGTCCAAAAACTGGGGGGTTTAAAAAAATTTAAAATGACAAGGCTTTAAAGTTTAGACCCCCCCCCTGCTGGGCGGGGGTTTTCCCTATGGAAGGAGCTTTTGGGCATTGCATCCGATTTGGGGGGGGCCCATGCCCCTTTTTTGCCAAATTGATGCTTCCTTTTGACAATTTGTTGCACACAAGGAGCTTGGTTAAATTTTCTTTTAATCTGAGAAAATTTTAAAGTTTATAAGAGCTGAAAGGGGTGCTTTGTTTTTTTGTGTTTTTTCCCATGTAAATTACCATGCCTGGTTTTTGTCCTACTTCAGTTTTTCAGTGTGTTCAAAATGGGGGTGTTTTATAATTTGTTTGAATACATAGAATGTGCCCCAAAGAAAGGTTGAAAACACATAGATGTCCTTTTTTTAAAAAACCCCCCTACAGGAACCAAACTTTTTTTTTTCTCAATGTACATACCCGAATGCGTTTTTTTTTTTTTTTTTTTCTCTTTTTTGCTTATTTTCATTTCCTGGGTTTTACAAAATTTTTGGGGGTGCAGGAAAGGGCAGGATTTGAATGACCCGGGAACCCGAGGGGGGAACACTTTGGCCCCAGGGGGCAGTGAAAATTGTGTGTTTATTTTCTAAGAGGGGGGCAACTGGGCCTTTTTATGCAGAAAAGCCACAAGACCCACTGGGGGGGAATCATACAAATGCAAAAAAAAAAACTGATTCAACAATCACCCCCTCAAATGCCTAATATCAGTGAGGAGGGTGATTTTCCCAGTATTTTCAAAATGCATATAGCATGCCCCGTAAAGGGTGCCAATTTTTTTGGGGTTTTGTTTTGATGCCCCCCCTTACAACCCAAAAATTTAAAAAATTTTAAAATATTCGAAAAAAATAAATTCCTATCAATCCCTGGTTTTTGCCCATCTTATGCTTGTCCAAATTATTAAAAAAAAGCTACAACGTGAGCAATTTTAAAAATTTTTTTTCTAAAAAGCAAAAATGGAGAATTTTTTAAATAAAGGGCTTGGGGAAGACAATTTTCAGGACCCACACTAAACGCCCGGCATTTTTTCCTCCCTCGTGAAGTTAACCCAAATTTTGTGGTTTAGCGGGTCTACAAAACAGCAGTCTTTATGGACTAAGGAAATGTACGGGGGGCTATTATTTTTTAACTAAAATACACAGAGGGCAAAAATTAAAGGTGCAGGGAACATGGTTTAAATTAAGAGGGGAAACCTAGGATTGGGCAAGTTTTTTGTAGGGGTTAAAGGGGGAAAAAGGGGGGGAAGATGATGGAAAACTGGACATCATAAAAAATCAATTCTACCCACAATATAATAAGTACTGAAATTATTACTTTAAATTTTTTAAAAGACATATAAATAACTTCTGTTTTTCTGCCCATTAGTTTTTTGTTTCCCCTATGGGGAATGCGTAAAAAATTTCTTTGTAGTAAAATTATGTCCCGTATCTGTTATGATGCTTTATTTTCTTATGTTTTTTTGTTTTCATGTTCATGCACTCTCTTTTCCCCCCCCATAAAAAAATTTTTAAAAAAAAAATAAAGCAAAACCTTAGGTTTCAATCTTGGTTGGTATATTACAGCGGTGGCGAACCTATGGCATGCGTGCCAGTGGTGCCCACTCGCTCCGAAGCCTGTTCAATTACTTGCGGAGTGCTTCCGTGCTGAACCCTCTCCGCGCACTGAGAAGGGACGGTTTGTCGCGAATAACAGTCTGAAAAAAGGGGGGGCCCCCTTTGAGGCCCTTTTAAGTGTTCAAACAGCCCCAGTCTGGCAGTGTTTAAGAACTGTGACGACCACCCCACTCCCAACTTCCCCCCTGGAGAATCTGTGACAGCCCCCCGAGCCCCTCTGTTTTTCCCCCCGACACCCCCCCCCCTCCGAGCCCGTTATGGCCCCCCACTTTCCCCACGTTCCCCCCCCCGGAAACCCCTATGACAGCCCAACCCCCCCCCGGAGTCCCTGGCAGGCACCCCCCAGGCATTTTCTACTGTGGGGAGGCCCCACCTTTGGGGAAAGGGGGGGGTCCCCCCAACTAAGAAAGTTTTTTTCACAGGAAAAAGGCTTTAGGCCCGAGCCCCGCACAGTGAAAAGGGAGGGGTCTCTGGGGGCCCTATTTTACATATCTGCTGGGGGCGGGACCTATTAGTTTAAACTACTAACTTTTTATAACAATATAAATACTTAAGGGGGGCCCCAATACCGGGCAAGGGGGGGGGTCCCTTATTTTTTGGGGGCAATATAGATGGGGAGTTTTTCTCGGGGGAGGAAGCACAAATTTGGAGATGATAAAAAAAGTGAAAAGTGAGGAGTCTAAAGGGGTTTTTTTTTTAAAATCTGCAGGGACCCAGTGGTTTTTCCCGGGAAATTAATTTAAAGGGGGTTGGAAAAATGGAGAAGAAAAAAGGGGAAAATGAAAGACCCGTTTTTGACAAGGGTGCTCCTGTTTTTCACTAAAAAGTAACTTTAGCTGTCCCACTGAGCACCTGTGTTTCACCCGCAAACTACCACAATATGGTCACTATATGGTGGAAATATTGCAAAGGGATGGGCTGAGCGGCCGTCACATCCCTCGTATTAATTGTGCTGCGGCCCCGCCTCCTGATGTCACATCCCTGCTTCGTGCCGACGTCGTTCACAGCTCCATTAGTTGTTTGATCAGGCAAAGACCTTGATGAAAATTGTAGCACATCTGCGTGACGTTTTAAGGGTACCACCCTCTTTGTCAGGTGCTATGTGTAAGGCTATGTCCACACGGTGTAATTGCGGGGACGTACTATGGGGGGGGGGGGGCGCCGGCCGCATAGACATTCATTATTCACAGCGCGTATATGCCGTGAATAATTGACATGTCACTTCGAGCGGGGAGAGGAGACGTAATCCATAGTTCTCTATGAGTACTTTGGATTACCTTAACGACTGGGATGTATCTCGCCCCGTATTTCACGCAGTACGGCGCGAAATACGGGGCAAGATACGTCACAATAATTGCTGTGTGAACATAGCCTAATAAATACGTGCTTGTCAAAGAGGGTGCTACCCTTAAAATGTTGCGCAGGTGTGCTGCAATTTTCATCATGGTTTCTACCTGACCAAACAACTAATGGATCCGAGAATGAAATGTGAGATATTATACCAACCACGATGGAGACCTAAGGTTTTGCTTTATATTCTATGGAACACATGTATGAAAAATTTGTCTATGACAAATTTTGTGAATTGTTTTAAATACATTTAATACAAGAATATTTGCATCACAATCTGTGTCAGTAATTATTGTATTATATTGTGGGAAAAATGTATGATTTTCTGTGGCTTATACTGCCAGCCCTGAGGAAGCCTGGATAATCACCCAAAAAAACAGTGGTTTGTAATTTTATTTAAAACTGGTGACTTTATTTGAAACTGGTTTGTCATGTCAATGTGGACTGGATGGAGAAGAAAGCAGAAGGTTAACGCTTCAACTCAGAGAAGATGTCACCTGTGACACATTTTCCTATTAATATCACATAAACATTGCTCCTAAATAGATATAATTGTTTTAATAATGTTTAATTCATTGTATTAATATATGTCCAAATCCGATTGCAGTCCTCGTCCCATTGATTTAAATAGAAAATTCACACTAAATAGGGCTAATCCGTGTGAAGGAATGCATTGAAATCCATCAGATTTTAGATGCCTATTTCAACATCAGATTTCCCATGTTGGGAAAATCTGACATGTGATTGTGCTCTTAACCGATCATGGAGGGAGGAGAGGGGATTTCCTGGCCTGAAAGCGTTTTGCCTAGAAACTGCCCTGTCCATGTTTAATGAATTTGTTGCATCTTACTCCAATGTATTGTAGCTAAAAACTGGCAAAGTAAACATTTGTGTTATACATTCGCCCAGTAAACACGGTTTGCTACCATTTCAGAAGAAACATATTTGCAGACAAGCGTGCAGGAAACCTATCAGTCAGCTGCAAGCATGAATGAGATAGTCAAAAAGGTCATTTATCAGCAGGAAACATAGGGCGACATGCATGAATCCTGCACTGACAGGCCAGTTCTAAATAGCTTTAAGGTAGTATAGAACGCACCAGAATGTATGAAGCTGTTCTTCTGCAGTTCATACATACAGGGCAGTGTAGAGCCAATACCACAAGTCTGGCTCAGGCACCACCTTTACCCTGGTCTCGCTGTTCTTCTGGATGTCATACATACATGTGCAGTGTAGAGCCAATACGACAAGTCTGGCTTAGGCACCACCTTTACCCTGGTCTGGCTGTTCTTCTGCAGGTCATACATACAGGTGCAGTGTAAAGCCAATACGACAAGTCTGGCTTAGGCAAACCCCCCTTTTCCCTGGTTGGCTGTTCTTCTGCAGGTCATACATACAGGTGCAGTGTAGAGCCAATACGACAAGTCTGGCTTAGGCACCACCTTTACCCTGGTCTGGCTGTTCTTCTGCAGTTCATACATACAGGTGCAGTGTAAGCCAATACGACAAGTCTGGTCAGGCACCACCTTTACCCTGGTCTGGCCCGTTCTTCTGCAGGTTCAACATACAGGGCAGTGTAAAGCCAATACCACAAGTCTGCTCAGGCAGACCTTTACCCTGGTTTTGCTGTTCTTCTGCAGGTCATTTCATAACAGGTGCAGTGTAGAGCCAATTACCACAAGTCTGGCTCAGGCACCACCTTTACCGGTCTGTTCTTTTCTGCAGGTCATACATACAGGGCAGTTGTAGAGCCAATACCACATGTCTGGCTCAGGCAAACCTTTACCCTGGTCCGGCGTTCTCTGCAGTCATACATACAGGTGCAGTGGTAGAGCCAATACCACAAGTCTGGCTCAGGCACCACCTTACCCTGGTTTGTTCTTCTTCAGGTCATACATACATGGCAGTGTAGAGACAATACGAAAAGTCTGGCTCAGGCACCACCTTTACCCCGGTCCCGGCTGTTCTTCTGCAGTTTCATACATACAGGCATTTGTGAGAGCCAATACCACAAGTCTGGCTCAGGCACCATCTTTACCCTGGTCTGGCTGTTCTTCTGCAGGTCATACATACAGGTGCAGTGTAGAGCCAATACCACGTCTGGCTCAGGCACCACCTTTACCCTGGTCTGGCTGTTCTAACTGTTCTGCACCTAGGTTTGGCTTCAAAGAATTATAAATGTCTCTACTTCTACGAATGTGATACGATGCCCCCAGAACACCCCTAATCTTTGCTGCATTAAAAAGTGTCTTTGGCGCATTACAAAGGCACTTATCAAACCTAAGTTTGGAGTGCGCCTGTTCATACATTCTTTTTGGCTCAAAGTACAGCAGAATACTAGCACAGCCCCATTCATACAAGTCACCCATAATGTATGTGTATGCACCCTATACACATATACCAACACTAACAATCACGTACCTTTTCGTTCCTGCCTGCGCTTTACAATTTTCTTTGGATTTTGATAACCTGCAATATAAAGGTTTTTGTGTTAAATTTTAGGCAGAAGAACACAGAAGGTAAGACACA
>JAODAL010068186.1:0-16924 GCA_025379985.1 Phyllomedusa bahiana
ATTAATATTTTTTTTTGTCAATTCTTCCCCATAGCTTTTAATGGTTAACTGTCGTTTTCGATTCTGAGGGGCCCGGTTTACCCGACCAATGAGAATAGGGTTTAGGTTTAAAATTACGTTTTTCCCGGCAATTTCCAATATCTATTTTTTTATTTTGGCCGTTCTCGAGTTTTGGGAAAGTAAATTTTTTTTTTTAAAGGTTATTTTGTACTTTCAGCTCCTTTCTGACACTGTTTTCCCCCTTTATAAACGTTTTTTTTTTTGGGGAACACACCCCTGCTGCCGGGCGGAGCGCCGAACTTCTCGCATTTCGACCGCTTCCTCGATTTTCCCCGTTTCCTGCTTCACTTCGCCTGGACGGGGTTTTAAAACCCAAAAAATTGAACGCCTTTATAAAGGCATTTTTGCTTCATACTCCCCCCGACACTGAAAGTTTCTCGCCGCCCAGCCTGTCTCGCATCGGAACTTTCTCGGCGCGTCCCCGCCGGGCGCTAAGTCCCGCACTGCACCCCAAAACGGCGAGTGCGGCGGACTTTTACCCGCATGTATGATGCACTTCCTGGGAGGGCGAAGCATAGGCCGCGCCGCACAGCCCCATTCCCCGCACTTCCCCTATACGCTGGCGAGGCGCGGGCGGATTTTACATGTTGTATGAGCACCGCCCGGGGCCCGCGACTAAACAGGCGGCCCTAAGTCTTGGGAAAATTTTATCCTTTTCTTTATAGACTTGTCTTTTTTCGCCCGCGGCCCCCCCTTACCCCCCCCCCTGTGACTTTACAGCATAGATGCCCCTTTAAAATTCTTCCCAACTATATAAAATCTTCCAATCTCTAATCTAACTAAATTGTAAGGTCACAGCTATAGTAAGGTTTTTCTCTGTAAGAAATAATAATTTCGCTGGCGTTTACACAACAGAGCGCACCCCTTTTGCTCGAGCCAGAGACACTGGGGCTGAAAGGAAACGCTGTCATGTAAAACAGGTCATGTGTTTTTTTCCAGCCAACCCAAACCCTACCTTTCCCGTCATGACTCGCACCACATCTCACCCGTTATTCTGTAATCTGATTTGCTGCCCGCCAAAATTACAGGAAGCGCCGAAAAAGGCGCGATCTTAATAGATGATGCACAGATTTTAACCACAATCAGCGCATGAGCTAAAAAAAGCCGATCACCATTAAAACTGTGCCGATTTCAACTTTGTCACTAATAATCGCTCAACACTATTTACCACAACATTTTAGAAACCACTCAGTTCTGCACATATTTTTATTAGCGGCGAAAAGAAGCCTCCTGGCCAAATGGTTGGAACCAACTGTCCCTACATTGCAGAAAGTGATCCAGGTGGTAAAACATCATCTGGAAATGGACAGACTAGACATTATCAGGACTAAGGAAACCCAAGGCTCAAAATGTTTCAACAAATGGCAGAGTTCATAGTTAACTTTTACACCCCCCAGGAGATCAAGGAGATCATGCAGCCTTTTGTTTACACCTCCGGGTATCTCTCCTCTCGACTACAGGCCCTCGGGGGGCTTTGGATTCTGTATCCCATAAAAATGGGAGCTTTACCCCCAGCCAAAATCCTGACATAACATGGATACTCCCTTGGTAACTGTGCGTCAGAGTTGGGGGTGAATTTGTCCTCTATCTAGTTCTCTCCCTCGGGCTTTAGGGGACGAGGGCCGTGTGATGATCTCACAGCATTGTATCAGCACAGGATTTGTTTTTACCTTTTATCCCAGACCTTACTTGATTACATAGGTGTATGTGATTATGTCTCTTATACATAACTGCGTATGGGTACCACTGTTCTGTGTTGTTTTTTTGTTTTTGTTTTGTTTTCTTTCTTTAGTGATGATGGAGATGTCTTTTGCTTCATCCTTATTACTTTGATGCCAAAGTATGTCATTAGTGCTATTTTGTATTTCCATTGCTTAGTACTTTTCTTATCTGTAGTAATGATGCCTTATATTATTTCTTTGTGTACCAAGTGGCATCTCATCTAATGGACAGTTTTTATATGTTTTTGTTATTGTAAAATTTAATAAAAATAATATTTACAAAATAAAATCACTTTCCAAAAATCCAGAACGGCGCTACATCAGGAATTAGGATCTTGGAAATTGCCGGGAAATACAGTAATTCAAATTCTGTAAGCTATTCTCATTGGTCGGCAGAAACCAGCCAATCAGGATAGGAGCGACAGTGAATCATTATAACCTATGGAGAAGTATTGACCAATCAAAATCAAAGGCGGGACAGTTCAAAATACAGTAAAAAGGCAGAAAAGAGCTGATTGGTTGAACTAGCGGGGGCTTGGCTATCCCGGCCAATCAGAGCGCGAGCTACTTTTCTCCTATTGTGTTACATTTCTCCCAAATGTAACCACTATGTAGTGACTAATACCACCATAATGTTACTGACCAAACCAGTATACCTAGACCAATAATACCTATTCTGCGACTGATGTACGTTAGAGAAGTCCCTGATAGATGTAAGAAGTCTGTCTCTGCACTATGGAAGATAGTGAATTCGCTATATTAATCCCCTTCCAAAGCATGTGGATTTCCAGTAAGAAGAATGCAAAGGATGTGCTTCAGGGTATTTATTGACTGTACCTTGAGATAACACGCAGGAGTTTACAATATTTGCCGTCAAAACTAATTCTCCTCTCAGCTCTGTGAAAAAACACATTAAACAGATGAGCGCAGCAAAAAAAGAGGCAGGATGTGACCTCACAAAAGAGTGGAGGAAGATGCAGAAAAGAAGTATGAAGGGACATCATCTTCCAACAAACAAACAAAAGTTACAAACAATAGCCAACGGTCAACTAAATATCAAACATTGATACAATAACAAAAAATGAAAAAATGGGTGTCAGTTAGGTAGGACAGCACAATAAAAATAATATACAAAAAACAAATAATATCACCATATCATGACCACATATCACTAACAGGCTTGAACCATATATTACCTTTTATATTGATACAAGCGTGTACACAGGCCCTGAAGACTTTTTATTACTTGTACAGTGACCTATTGTGGAAATACATTGACACGGGCTCTGCACCTAAGTGACTTTTTGATGATTTTGTTCTTTTTCCCTTTTTTTTCACCACCCCCCCGCCTAGACCATCATGGCTCTTCTCCCCGGCCACAACTGTCCCCCGCAGAATATACCACACAAATATGTTAGATTTCCCACTTTTCCAGCACTTCTCTAAAAATTTCCAACTTTGTACAAACTTCACATCCATAGCGCCCCAAATTGTAAAAATGCCCATTTGGTGCCCCACACAGTAATTGTACCCCAAACATTGAAAGTTCCCCCCCAGTCAATTATAGGGTCCCTAGTTGTGCCACCAGTATGTAGGAACACACCCCATATAGGCAGGAAGCTATGTAGATGCTCCATTGAGGTAGGTTAGACCCAAAAAAATTTGTCAATAAGGGCAACTCTTTCCCATTACTAGTAAAGTCCCCCTTCTGTATAGGGCCCCTTCTAGAAGATAGGTAAGTAAATAGAGCCCCCTTTAGTAGGTAGGTAGGTATATAGTGCCCCTTCTAGTGCGTTGGTAGGTAGATGGGACCCCTTCTAATAGATAGGTAGATAGCTACACTTCCAGTAGGTAGGCAGATAGATAGGATCCCGTCTAGCAGGAAGATAGGTAAATAGGGCACCTTATGGCAGGTATCAGGGAATAGGGGGGCCCCTTAGGGAGGGAGATAGGGCCTCTTTAAGTAGGTAGGTAGTTAAGGACTCCCCCCATTAAAAAAAAAAAAATAAATAATAATAATACTCAGCTCGGCTGTCCCCTGTTCACCCAATGAATACTTGTCTTTGAATCCAGAGCGGGCAGTGTGACATCAACAGGTCTCCAGTTCCACCGTCTGCTTAGGGCCTAGTACAGACAATGGTGTGATAATATCATTACATCTTGACACTTCCTTCAGTGGGCTAAGCGGACGGTAACAGTGTATCCCTGCCACTTTGCCTCAACCGCTGTCTGCACTGTGCACCGTGTGATTGTTGCCTCGCTGGAGGGCAAGAGGGGCCTGTGGGCCCCCTGGCTCAACAGCCGGTTGCAATTGCGACCGTTGTGACCTCTGTAGTTATGACACTGACTGGTAGTAGGGAGCTGCCAGGAGACAGTTCAGTCTGCACACTGACTCACTCCTTTCTGTACTCACTTGGAAGGAGCCAGGCACCAACAAAGTCTGTGGCACAGCA
The DNA here is from genome assembly GCA_025379985.1 of Phyllomedusa bahiana. Classification (NCBI taxonomy): domain Eukaryota; kingdom Metazoa; phylum Chordata; class Amphibia; order Anura; family Hylidae; genus Phyllomedusa; species Phyllomedusa bahiana. The sequence continues at coordinate 4,235 of JAODAL010068186.1, forward strand.
TTGACTGTGTGTTTCTGTGCGGCAGGCAGGCTCCGATCAACTTGGTGCTCAGTTCAACAACAGTGGATGGAGTAGGTGGGCCATTAGTATTAGGAAGCAGCATGAACAAGCTCATCATTACACGCTGTCAGTGCACTAGTATTTGCAAACAGCGCTGTGTGGAGCATGCTGAGCAGCGTTTCCATCCTATTGGAAACACAGCTCACATGTTAGAGCAGTGAGGTGGGGGGAATGGCCAAACCTCTGAAAAATGTGAAAGTTGCGACTCCCACCAGGTATGGAGGTATGGTTAAGTTGTTCTAGCACAGGGGTGTCAAACTGCGGCCCTCCAGCTGTTGGGAAACTACAACTCCCATCATGCCCACTGAATAGATATACAAATGCATGATGGGAGTTGTAGTTTCCCAACAGCTGGAGGGCCGCAGTTTGACACCTGTGTTCTAGCATAAGAAGTCTCCTACCCAATAGTCGCCCGTGATGTTAGAAAGGCTAGGTGTCTGTCAGGAGTACTCATAGAAGGAACAAGGAGAAAGACAGAGACAAAAAAATAGAGAGAACAAAGAGAGAAGTGGAATACAGCAGACAAAGGCACAGACAGAGAGAGACAGAAGAGCAAGAATGGTGATACGTGTTGCAGGCTTGGTGGTGTTAGGTTTACATGGAGGTTCAGGCCACGAAGGCTGGGGATTTCCACCCAATGCCCAGTAGAGCCTGCAGAGGAAGAGAGAGTCCTGTCACAGAAGGGAGTTGGCAAATATCCTTCTTCTAGAAGAGAGAGAGTGCAACTGTAGCTGGGAAGAGAAAGCCCATCTCCTTAAGAGTATTTGTGAGAATTGTGGTAAAGAAAGTATTAAAGTGACCTTTGGTATCCACACCTGTGCTGTATCATTCTTGTACTGTTGAAGTGTGAAATGTTTGCAAGTAATGAGACCAAGAGTAAAAGTCTGCAAAACCCCAAGCTAAAGAGCCTTCATTGCTGGTGCACTACAGGTCCTAACAACACCTTTGGCCTTGTATCCTGAAAGATTCGTTTGCAGCACTGCAGAACTGTGGGGAAAAAAAGGTTTAAAACTGAATTGAAAGAGCGAGTGTGAGCTTGCCAGTGTTTTCTGCCTAAAGTGTGTTTGTGAGAAACGTCACCTGTGAATTCACAAATGTAACTACAACTGTAATCACTTATATTCTAGAGAGCCTGTGTACACAGGTTGTCTACCACAATATATGGTCACTGAATGGTGTTAGTATACAGTCTGCAGTGAGCCTGTGTACACTGGTGCCTACCACTATAAGGTCACCTGTAATGGTGGTTATATACAGCCGCCGAGCTGTGTACACTGTGTCTACCACTATATGGTCCCTGTATGGTGGTTATATACAGTCTACAAGCCTGTGTACACCTGGTGTCAACCACTATAAGGTCACTGTATGGTGGGTCTCTATACAGTCTGCCAGAGCCTGTGTAACTAGTATATACCACTATATGTCACTATATGGCGGTACTATTGGTCTTTGGGTACTGATCAGTAATAGTGTAGGGTATTATTCAGTCACTAAGTGTGGTAATTTGTGGTCATGTCCTGTGGTATAAACACTTTCCATATGTAGTACGGGTTATTGGTAATCATTGAATATTTAAATTGGTATAGTGGGATTGTTTGGTAAGCAGTATGATGGTGATATGGAAAGGGTGAAGGTGATTGCCCCTTGTATTAACTACATTATCAAACAGCATGTCCTGTACATGGTCGTGGTCAGGGAGGTTGGACGCGGAGGAGGGGGGGAGGGATAGTGCCCCACCCAAAAGTTTGCTTTGGGGCCCTGGCTTCTCTAGTTACGCTCCTGCAGCTATACCCTGTCTTGATAAAATGTATGTCCGATAAGCCTATTTTCCTATAGGCAATCCAATCCAGAAACGTAATGGAAAACACTATATATCAATTGCTTTTTATTCCTTTTATACACTGGTCATATTCTTAGACCAGTTCAATAAATAGCAATGCATATATAACGTATAGGAACAGCTCTTGTATACTTGCGATCAAACCATGATCATTCATTGCACAGGTGTGCAGAGTGCCTGTAGCTCAGCGTCTCCTCGCTATTTACATTGGATGTTTATGCATGCTGCAAAGAACATGGACTGATTATGGAGCTGTTCCTATTCGTTATATATGCGTTGTTATTTATTGAACTGGTCTAAGAATATGGACACCCTATACCCTGTCTGCCTATCTATATAGGGCCCTATAGCTAACTTAACTCAGTCTGTCTATATGGGGCCCTATACTCTACTTAAACCCTGCCTGACTGCCCATATGTGGCCCAATAGCTACCTAAACCCTGCCTGACTCTATGGGGACCCTATAGCCTACCTAGACCTTGCCTATCTGGGGCCCCCCTATAGCCTATCTAAACCCTGCCTGCCTAAATGGACCCCATATAGCATGGGAGGAGGGAGTGAGTGCTGGAAAATAGGATCTAATATATTGTGTCTAAATTTGCAGGGACAAGTGGTCGGGAGAAGTCATCTTGGCGGTCTGGACCGGATGCAGAACAAAAGGGAAGGTCAACGTCTTGTCAGAGGAATGTTGCCTGTGAGTCCCAAGATGTAACTGCACTGTAATCACTTATATATCTGCAGAGCCTATGTACACTGGTATCTACCACTATATGGCCACTGTATGGTGGTAATATACAGTCTGTAGAGCACTTGTGTACACTGATACCTACCACTATATGGTCACTATATGGCGTACCTATTGTTCTTTGTATACTCATCAAGTAATAGTGTATGGGTATTATTCAGTCACCTACGTGTGGTAATTTGTGGTAGTGTTCCTGGCGGAAATAAGAAATCAGGTCCTTATGTAGTAGCATTATCGGTAATGTTGGTCTTGGTATAGTGGGATTTTTATGGTAGCAGCATGATGGTGATATCTATGGTGAGGTATTTGCCCCTTGTATTATCTAGTAACTGCATGTCCTGGTAAATGTTCGTGGTCGGGGAGGCGGGCGAGGGGGCGGGTGGAAGCCCCATCCAAAAGTCTGCTATGGGGCCCAGGCTTCTCTAGTTATGCCCCTGCCCAACATATTTTTTTAACAATGTAAATAATAAAAAGATTAAAACTAAAAATGTTGACCCTTTGAAGTAAGTAGTGAGGGAGATATTGTAGAGGGTGATGACAAGAAAGTAAATCTATTAAACAATATTTTCTCTACCATATTTGCTGAGGAAAATGACATTCCTGTTGATGGGTAGATGGATGAGGTAAACTCTACCTTAAATGTTTCTTGTCTAATCCAGGAAGACAGACAGGCCCCTATTCGTAATAATAATGGACTGTATAGTAACTTGGTATGTCACAAAGGATTGGCGCATAGCAAATGTGATGCCAGTAAGTTTAACCTTTGTTGTAGGTAAAATGTTTGAAGGTTTTCTAAGAGATGATTTACTGAGTAACAGAAAATTAATGAATAGCGCCGTTCCGCAAGGGTTTATGAAGGATCGGTCCCATGTCAACTAACCTCAACACTTCTATGAGGAGTACTTCTAACTGATCGGGGTGAGGTGTTGGATGTCCATAAATCTAGGTTTTTCTAAAGCATTTGATATTGTGCCTCACAAATGATTGTTAAGTAAAATGAGAATGCTTGGACTGGAGGGAAATGTTTGCAACTGGGTAAGGGGGGGGTTCAGGCACAGTAGGATGGAGATATAATAATACACTACTTCAGACTGGATCGCAGTTACTAGTGGGGTACCACAGGCATCAGTTTTGGGCCCAATTCTCTTTAATATATTCATGAATGATATTACAGAAGGATTGCACAGTAGAATATCAATCTTTGCAGATGATCCTAAGCTCTGCAAAGTAATTAACACAATAGAGGATAAAGTTTTATTACAAAGGGATCCCTGGCATTCGAACTCATCTTGCTGCATTCCTGCTGGTTCCCGCTCCATAGGGTGCGCACGTGCCGGGTCAATAAATTTTAGAGGTCAAGTCCATAATTTGATAATTTTCCGGGGCCCAGGACCCTATATATTCCTGCCACACTCCCTTCCTGTCTTGCCAGATCTATTGTTCCCTGAGCCGTAAAAAAAGCATTTCATTAGTGGTCTTGTCTTGCCACATATTTTGACCTGTGCCTTCATCCACTGACCACATTTGCCTTCTGCCTGCCCTGACATTTCTGCCTGTGCCCAACTACAAGTTTACCTGCTGATTCTGTACCATGCTTTACCCCGGCTGCCACCGCAAGCAAGTCACGTCGTTGGAAGCGACCTGGTAGTTTCCTGGCACAGCAAGTCCAACCTGTCTTACAGAGGGCTTTGTTGAAAACCGGGAGACTACTTAGACTATGCATGGAAATCCCTAAAGAAGCATTTTTGCCATCTATCATACATGAAAAAACTTTGAGATTCTTAGTTCACAAGTTTTTGATCAAAAAATGCTTAAGCCACCCACGAACTTAACAACAGTATCTCGAGGTCGGGTGGTCCAACGCTATCTCCACCTCTCAATAGGAGCAAATTCAGGCCTCTCATTGGTCAACCGACCTCTATATCCAAGAGAAATAAATAAAAAAAAACAAAACCATGCAAGCTGCATCATATAACAGCCTGTGAAAGGGGTGGGGGGGAGGAAACCTAAAAGGAGGGGATCCCCTTTCCCCCCTATATAGATTAAAAACAATATAGCCCAAAAACAAAGTATAGTTCTGCACAAAAAAACATTTCTGAAAAAAAAACAAAGTGAATCTGGGGGTCACTGGCGGTTGCGGCTATATATTATACACACGCAAACCCCCTTACCGGGGCCACAACTGCAAAAAAAGGGGAATACAATACTGGAAATCCCCAAAAAAAAAGCTTTAGCCCTATATCATACATGAAAAAACTTTGAGATTCTTGTTCACATTTTTTTGATCAAAAAAAGCTTAAGCCACCCCGAATTACAACATGATCCAGGTTTTTTCGAAATCCCTTTTGGTTTTCCCACCCCCCACTTTACAGGGTGTTATATGAGTGCGCTTGCAAGGTTGGTGTTTTTTTTTTTCTTTCTCTCTGGATAACGAGGTCGGTTTAGAGGTGGAGATAGCGTAGGACCTCCGACCTGAATCATGTAAGTTCGTGGGGTGGCTTTGCTTTTTTGATCAAAAACAGTGAATAAGAATCTCAAAAATTTTTTTCATGTATACTTAGACTCTGTTCCCTGATGTGGCTTATACAACCACTTGTGGTGGTCCAGAGGACCCACAACTTAGCCATCCATTCCGCTCACCTATCCTTACTCCTGCTTCGGTCCTCGCTGCCACCAGGATCCTGCGTGCGAACGCCTCCTCGACAGGGCATGCACGAGGCGTTTCGCTAAGATTAAAATATACATTACTTAATTACCTGGCCAATGGCCACTCACCACCTAAAACTTAAAGGGGATGTATCGCTTCATCAGTTCGGCTGTTTTCTTGTAGCTTCATTTTTTCAGTTCCTCAAATCCAGGGGCGTTTCTTCCCCTCCCAGCTGGGTGTTTCTTAACTGAAGGGGGATGACATCATTCCCCCCTTCACTGTTCATGCTCGCTCAAGATTCAGTGTGTTTGTTTGAGATCAGTGGGAGGGGATAGCACATCCCTACTGTTCCCCTACCTCTCTGTCTGAGTCCACATGTCACTATGTGGTTCCTCTCCCTATGCAGTCTTATTTTGTAAGAGCTGTTTGTTTACATACCACAGGCCTGCATTCAGTCTAGACAGTTTTCTATGAACTCAGAACACTGATCTCTTCTTCTCTCACAGCTGGAGGTTTGTTACAGTTGAACCCAGTCTTCTATGAACTCATCCAGAGCAGCACAGATCTGTCTCCTTTCTATGTTTACACACAGCAGCATTAAGGCACCGGGCATAATTCTGCTGTTTTCTGATTGTAGAAGCAGCTGCAGTGTTACTGTTGAGCTGCTGGCTGTGCAGAGTGAAATGTTGCCGGCCCCTTATTCTGAGTGAGAGAGGCAGGAATGCATGCTCCCGTAAATACGACCAGGGGCCAGAAAGCATGTAAATTAGTAGAGCCGTCAGCCAATGCAATGAAAGGAGGTGGAATCTGACCGACACTGGGGAACAGTGTTCACACAAAATGAAAATAAGGGAGACAGTGAAAAAAAAGACAGCTTTGAAAATGACATCCAATTGCAAAGTTGCTTGCTTTCACTGTCCCCTTATTCTGGAGACCATTTAATGTAATGATACAACCCCTTTTAAGAACTTCCTGACTGTGCTATGTGGCAAATTTTTTGATCTTTCCATATTGATCCTGACCTCTGGTTGCTGACTATTACCTGTTACCTTCGTTTGCTAATGCCTGGTTCCAGCGTTACCCATGCTGCTGATTTCTGTCGCTACACCAGTCTGTTACCTGCCTGGTACTCCATTACTTGTCTACGGTTGCACCTGTCTGAGACCCGTCACCCCTGCCTGCTCCCTTTATCCTACGTCCAGCACTTCGGCTATCATCGTGAGCGGTAACATCAGTTTAAGCAACCTGAGAGTCTCCCGCATCCAAGTCCATCCCATCTTGCGGCAGACAGTGAATACCAGGGGGCTCCTTAGATTCCTGGCATGGTCCGCATCATTTCTTGTAGTGACCCAGAGAATCCACATACCCGCTATCCGTTACAGTAAAAATTGACCATGGATTCCGCCAATCTGCCTCTGGCTGACATTGAGTATATCGCAGCCATAGTTATACTTCAAGGCACCCTTGTGGAGCAACTTTTTCAGATGCTACAGTCCATTACCATACAGGTGTGTCTGCACCTGTAGTAGCCCCACCTCGAATTGCCATTGCCAGTCCCAGCCTGCATCTGCCTCTGCCATCTCATTATCATGGTGATCCCAAGACATGTTGCGGGTTTTTTAATTAGTACACCAGAGGTCCTGGTACATCAGTTCCCATTCCCATCAGATAGATCCAAAGTGACTTTCATGATCAGCCAACTGTCAGGAGAAGCCTTGAGCAGGGCCTCACCCTTATGGGGGCGAGGGGACCCGCTGACGATGGATCTTCAGGAATTCTTGAGCGCCTTCCAAAAAGTTTTTGAAGAACCTGGGCGCAATACCTCTGCTGCTTCTTCTCTGCTCTGCTTCAGACAAGGTGATTCCACGGTGGGCTGTTCTACGTCCAACACTTCGGCTGTCACCGTGAGTAGCCACGTCAGGGGTAGTGACCTGAGAGTTCCCCGCAGCTAAGTCCTTCTGGCCTTGCAGTGGGCTCCTATGAAGACTGTGGACTCCTTAGACCCCGCTACCTGGCGTGGTCTGTTACTCCAACACTCGCAGTGGCCCAAAGGAGCCACATACCCCGCACCCATCATAACATACAACTTGAGGAAAGAAACTTTCTACATCAACATAGAAAGGAATTGTCACGGTTCATGCCGCGGTCCCTGCCTTGGACCGTCGGCCTGTCCGTGCCTGCTATGTCTCTGCTGGGGCTCCCTGTGCAGGGGTCCCAGCAGCCTGTGTTCTGCTATGTACTTGCCTTTCCTGTTCAGTCTTGTTGCTTCCTGGGTCCTGTCTGTGCACTGTGCCTCCTAAGGCATGCGCGCGGCAGCTTCCTGCCTATTTATAGTTTCCTGTTCTGTGCACCTTCCTCTTCACCCCTGACCTCTGGCTATAAGAGGAAGTTCTTGTCTCTACTCTGGGTCAGTTCATTGCAGTCTGTTGCTGTGTCCAGCTGCTTCCCATCTTGAGCTCCTGCCAGCATCTCAGGTCTGCTGTTGGAGCCTTTAACCCCTGAGATGCTGGTCCAGTGTCTTTGTCATCTGAGCTCCTGGTCGTCCGTCCATCGTGTCTGTGTCTCCTGTGTCCTGCCGTGTTCCTGTCCTGTGTGTGCTCTCCTGTTCCTGCCGTGTTCCCTGGTCTGTACCTGATGTGTTACCCGTCCAGTTCCTGCCGTATCCTGTGGTGCTATGTGTACGTTTAACCCTCCTGTATCCTGCTGTACATGTTCCTGTATTCCACCGCCTGGATTCCTGTCTTGCACCCCGGCTGTCACCGCAGGTAGCCACGTCAGGGGTAGTGACCTGGGGGTCCCGCAGCCAAGTCCATCCCGCTTTGCGGCGGGCTCTGGCGAAGACCAGGGGCCCCTTAGACTCCACTCCCTGGCGTGGTCCTCCAGCTACCACCTCGCCTGCGGTGATCACAGAGGATCCACACCCGGATGTTTGCGGTCGGCGCTTCGGCGTACGTCCGTCGGCGCCGCACCGTTACACATAGAAAGGGATTCTTTACTGTAAGAGCAGTGAGACTGTGGATCTCTCTGCCAGAGGAACTTGTCATGGTGAATTCACTGACAGAGTTCAAAAAAGGTGTGGATGCATATCTAGGGCATATCAATATAGCAAGTTATAGTGACTAGGATTCTGGAGAAGGGATGTTGATTCAGGAATTTATTCTGATTGCCAGACTGGAGTCGGGAAGGAATTTTTTCCCTAACATGTGGACAATTTACTGCTCCCTCATGTGGGTTTTAGCCTTCCTCTGGATCAACACTATAGCACAATAGTCTGAACTGTCTTTTTTCCAACTTACAAACTATGTAACCTCCAATAGGTCTGACAACACCAGCATCCACGCACGCCTGTTACCCAGGTGTATTTGTCTGCCTGACACCTGGTAACAGCACACCCACACTTTACACATGAACGTGTGGGACTCTGGTCCTCCAGCACACATGGTTACTGGCATTTAGTAATGGCACCACATTAGCTCTGTGATAACAAGTGGGACATTTTACATTTTGTGCACATCTCATCATATATCTTTGTATTACTTACTTAGATGTTTTCACTAACACTTTACTTGTTTTGTACATAAAAATTGTGTAAATAGTTCACCTCCTGTATATAGTACATGAAGATTGGTATATTTTTTAAGCTGTAGATGTTTGTGGTCTATAATCACATTTTTCTTGACACACTTCAATGTGTTTTGTCTTTACTATAATAATTTAAGCTTGGATGAAATGTGCAGCTTTTTAGATTCAGATTGATTGGATTAGGCATTAAGCAGGTTTGGACTGGCCCACAGAGGTACTGGGGAATCCACTGGTGGGCCCATGAGCATGGCAGACCTGAAGTTTCTTTTAAACTGCATATACATCCTTGGGAGAGGCAGATAGAAAGAGGCAAGAGGCAGAATATAAGGGGCATGAACAATAGGTGCAGGGTGTGCCCCCAAAATCAACTTCACTGGTGGGCCCACAGAATGAAATGTGCTAGGCGGGAAACAGAAATTCAGGTGTGGTGCTTGGCTGAAAGTGGCTGCATAGTGTGACAACTAGTCCTGACCTATGAGAACTGTTGACTGGACCATGGATACAAGTAAATTTCCACCTGTGACTCTGAAATAAGCAGTCTCTGTGAGGATAGTTGAGTTACGTGTGAGTAACAGTAGATGTGTGTGAAGGAAGAAGAAAAATGTTTCCCTTCAAGGATGAAGTGCCATATTCTCGTTTTAAGTAAGAAAACATCCGTTATATATGTGTCACATCCTTAACATTTTATAGTAAACTATTTAATAGTAGAAGTTCTATTGTATAAACAAGAAGTGAACATACTTCCTTCATGATTTCCTTGTTAAATGTGCTAGGAAATGACATGCTTGTGATGCAGTTTTCCTATAAATTTTCCCTTTCTAGTTCATATGACTCAACAGATTATTATAATGTTAAAGGCAAAGTTATTTATATAAGAATACTGAGTTTTTTTTATTAAGCCATGATTTGTACATTCATTTAACATATGCTTTGCAACAACACTAAGCACAAAATTTAGAAAGCAGAAAGGAACAAATAAAATATGTACATAGTTATACAGTAGTGCATACTCTAAGCATGTATGACCGATCAAGAAGTATAAGTGCAATTTAAGTGACGCACATACTATAAGTGTTTCTTGGCCCCTGTACTTATTTCTGTGTCAAAAAAATCCCCAAAAAATCCCATTTTGGGGTTTCAATGTCGGCACAAGCTGCACACTAATTACATGTGCCTATCCACATCTGACTGGTTGAGAAACACAAGTCCAACTTTAAGAAATGGCCCAGTTTTTTTGTTTTTTTCCTGAGACTGAAATTGCTCTGAGATATACTGTAGTCCAAACAATTTTGTATACCAGCAGCTGCATATAATATTTATGATCTCTTTTCTGGTCTTTTGGTGGGCATCTGTCATGTAAACTGGAAGTTAATCTCTTTAAGTACTCCTATAAAATTCTTCATTGAAAAGGTGCCACAAATATGGTTACAAGTTAATTTACACAGATCACACGTTGTCGTTAGGGGATGCACTTGCAGCTAGTGAAAGGTTTTTATTACATCATTGTACCCATGCTTTAACTTACATAATCCAGATTCCTATTAATGTGTATTTACACATGCAGGTTTTATGTATTTTAATAATTACACCAACATTGTGTCATGTGAATATACACTTAAAGATGACATCTCATATGTCTGTTTTAGTGAATACATGTGTTTCCTGCGAAATAACAAATTCTGGAGCATCTTCTATTACAATTTTGTGCTGTCCCTCTCTTATTCTAAGATGTATTACTTAATTAGTCAGCTTCATGCTATCCTTCACAAACTGAAATTTTCAGAACTCATTGGACAATGCCAGACTAATTAGGGACAACCCCCTAATTGGTAACACCCATCTGACAGATTCAGTAATACATTCTTAGAAGGGATAAAAAAGGAACAGCACAATACAGGTTTATAAAAAAAAAAAATTATCCAGAATTGTTTTTCACAGAGAACACAAGTATTTATTAAAACAGATATGTCAGAAAATATCAAAGGCCTTTTAATGATACTATAGAAAAATAGGAAAGAAGATATTTAGATACAATGTCAAGGGACTAACAAGTTCTATGAAAACACACTCAGCACTGTTTACTGTATGTGGCATTATTCAGTCACTGGTTGTATAATTTATTTATTCATATAGTGCTGACATTTTCTTCAACACTATACAAAGATTGTAATTACTCATATTGGGCCATGTCCTCACTCGAGCTCAAATTCTCAATTCCAGGTAACAGAATATCCAGAAAATAATGGTCAAAACATAGGGAGAGCATACAAACTTCATGCAGGTAGCAAATCTTATTCCATGTTACATTATTACCATTTATTCCATACTGTCACATAAACTACTCACAAAAAGTTAGGGATATTTGGCTTTTGATTGAATTCTCAGGATGAACATAAAATTTCTTGAATTTTTTTTTTAAAGGAACTAAATGAGACCATCTCTTAACTTTAGAATTCACATGTCCAACTGTTTAATGCTTCAGTACTTTTTGCACAACTTGTAGATCTCTAACAAGGAGCTTAATGTCAAAATCCCCAACAGGTGTTTAATCCCTGAATTACCCAATACATTTAGAGGATCATTATGAATTAGGATTTAAATAGTCCTCCTCATCATGCTGTTCACATTTTGACATCATGATACCAAAATAACACCTTAAAATTGATCCACAGTACCACAAAAATCCAGGCATGTTTAAGGGAAGTGAGATGCATCCAAGTATCAGACCATTCATAGTAGTTTACATCAGCGTGGTCTGAGTGCTAGATGACCGTCCAGGGTACCTGACCTGGCTGATGCACTCTCTTGATGTCTCTAGCATTGTTGGCAGCCATCATTTTTACTCAGAATGAATCAACTTTCATCACTGAGGATCACTGTTCCTTCGTTTCAATGTCGATGCTCCCCCAGCCCACGCAAGATGATGATCTGTGTCTGCTGGCTTAGTTAGGTCGTCTGGCACGCAGACCACGCTTATGTAAACAGTTAAGGATGGTCTGACGTGACATTTGGTTGCCTCTTACCTCCCTTAAATGTGCCTGGATTTGTGTGACATTCATCATTTGGTTCCGCAGGGCATTGTTTACAATAAAGCACTCATCAGTGTAAGATGTAGCCAAATGACGTCCACTTCTTGGCCTTTCTATGACTCTTCCAGTCTCTCTGTATCTCAGTTGCAACCTGCTGATGACACTCTTTGACACTTTAAGCTCAGTGGCCACTTCCGTCTGAGAGCAGCCTGCTTTAAGCTTCACAATGGCGAGGTACTGTTGACCAATTTTAAGAATACATAGTTACATAGTTTGTAAGGCCGGAAAAAGACAAATGTCCATCCAGCTCAGATTTTTGTGCTGTAGTGTTCATACAGAGGAAGACAAGAAATTTCTGCATGTAAAACAGCTAATCTACTCAAAATAGTTTATAACTAGTAGTGATGAGCGATTACGTTGACTATCGTCATCGGGTCGATAGTTGATATCGGCAATTATCAATAAGATATCCGATAGTCGATAATAGATTATCGCCGATGACCATTAAAGTCTATGGGAGAGGAACAACACCTTCATTCTTACACCCAAACGGAGCTGGAGAAGCTGGAATTAACATCCACAACAGTCAAATGGATATGTGCTACATCTTAGGCAACACACTTAGATTATAAAAGCCACAGAAAAAAAATCACAGACCATTCACTATCCCTATCTTGCACCACAGCATGAGCCTTAAACCTGCATGACCCACAAAAGAAAAAGTTCCAGAAGGCAGTATGATTTGAACATCATTTACTTGAACGGACATTTAATATCGCAGCAAAGA
>JAODAL010068187.1:0-16923 GCA_025379985.1 Phyllomedusa bahiana
AGCGCTATCGGGTCTGGACTGCCCTTGAGGAAGGTCGGGTCTGAGCTCCACTTCGTATTCGCCCCATCTTCGTCCCCAAGGCTCCTTTGCGCGTCAGATGGGCCCCCCCTAAACCCTCTCATTGTTGAGTGACAACCGCGGAAATTTTCCCCCCTCCACAGCTCCAGCGTTTGTGGCAGCAGCGCAAGCCATTCACATTTATAAGTGACAATGGCCCTGACAAGCAGCGGTGCGGGCCCCTGGGGGTGTTGAGCCCCGAGAGTGGATGCGGTGAAAGGCCTGCACCTCCTTGCCAGTTTTGAAAAAGCCCCAAAAAGGGTTAGTGGGACAATACCTTGCCATGCCCCATTGTGGTGATCTTGTTCTGGAACGATCGTTGGGCCCTTAAACATCAGGTCCCACCAGCGACGAAAGGAGATGGACACAGAGGGGGCACGGACCCTTTCCCCCCCAAGAATCAAAGGCCCGACGTTTCACAATTTTTAGGTTTTCATTAGGCGTGGTTCGGGGTCCGGGGCCCAGTGAAAGGCGGCCCCTCACTTCAGGGGCACATTGGGGCAAGTAAAGGGCGTGTTGAAGCGGGCCCGGAAAATCGGGGAGGGGATGAGGTTTTTCCCTGGACAGACGTTAACGAGTCCCTGCCTTGGAAAAGGGGTTGGCGCGTGTTGGGGCGGGGAGGGAGATGGGAAGATCGTTGAAAGTGTCCTTCGCCCCAGAGGCTTGGGAAATAAAGCTCCATCTCTCCATAGTGTAGGTGCTCCATTTCCTCCAAAAGATCCCCGCATTAAGGCCACAAAAAAAATTAGTTACTGGGTGGCCACCCTCCCTTTATCCCCCGGGACAAAGCAAAACTCAGAATTTCCTTGCACCCACTAAAAAAAAGAGTAAAATGCGGATTGGAGACCGGTGCTGATTGATAACTGGAGACATCTTTGCATTGTTCCGTTTCTTCAAATGTCACGGGGAACAACGTCAGCACGTGTAGCAGTTAAATGCCAAGTAGCGTGCGGGCAGCAGCAGGGGGGCATTGTGCAGAAGCCCAAGGGTGCCCCTGGGAATCTTTTTTTACCACCCCACAACGCATGTAATGCAGGGCACACAAAAACACAAAGACTGGGTTAAGATCATGGTGCCGCTTTCGCGTCTCAAAACCCGATGTTTTTGGTATGTTCCGGACCCAACAAATTTGGGTATCAAAAAGGTTGAATGGCCCCACTCGCCCCCACGCCATAGAGGTGTTGTCCTGCCCCGCACCGCGATATCTGACGGACCTTCAGCACAGTGGAGGGTCATACGGCAAATGCATCCGGGTTTCACGATAATGTGGATCTTTTTATTTTCATCGATGAATCGGGGATGGATCTTGATGATGTTGTGGCCCCAAATTTCGAGGCACGTTTTGTTCCGGTTTTTACTTCCTTCCCCCCTTTTCCAAAAAAATGGTCACTTGAAACTTTTTTTTAAAAATATAATTCTTCTGAATTTTTATTTTTCCGTTCCCAAAAGTTCATTTTTCTGGTTTTTCGGTGAGGAAATGTAAAAGCACCAAATTTTACAGGTTTCTTAAAAAAAAAAATGTGTTCCTTTACTCCTTCATCTTTTGAATCTTTCGCATTGTCAATGGTTTTGGGATCATGGTGCGTAGAAAAACTATAAACATGGCCTTTGGGAACAGAAATGTGCTTTTCTAAGTGGCATTTCTCCCCAAATTTTTAACAGTGGCTGAAAGTCATTTTTAAAATTTTTTTGGGGGTCATGCTGCGTGAGAGCAGCAAAACTCAGCCCTATTATGAAAAAATGTGTTTTCTAACAGACTTTTTGTTTTCACAATTGTCAATGGGTGGTTTAAGGGTCATGTTTAAATTTTTGGGGGGATTTGTGTAAAATGCAGCATGCTACAGGTCCTATTATAAAAAATGGGGCTTTAACAAAATTTGTTTTCACAAATGCAAGAGTGGCCCCAAATGTGTTTTGAAATTTAGGGGCATGTGCTGTCAAAAAAGGAATATAGGACACTGTTAATGGAAAATTTGCATTGCAAATGACTTTTTTTTGCAAGATCTTTAACATAGTAGCAATCCCTGTAGTGAGACAAACCCCCTTTTAATACAAAGACAAGACTGGTGGGATTCCAACCTTTTTTAAAATGTGTTTCTAAAATTTAAACTGCTAAAAACTTGCTGTATAAAATGCTGGTAAAATATTCCCTCTGAATTGTACAAGGGGGGTACAGGAAACTTTACCAGATGTGGGTTATAAAAGGGAAAAAGAGTTGACACGGACAGAGAACAAAGAACAGAGAAAAATTTTTCCAGCAGCTGAGTAAAACGGGGAAAAAGAAAAGGGCACCTGGGTGGAACGGGAGCGTCAACCCCGCATTTCCAAATGAAGCTCAATTGGTCCGCACTCATACGGGGGGCAAACGCTACCCAGGTCTTGCTGTGTACTGGGAAGGGGGGCTTACCTTTACCTTCCGCTTCCCCACTCTGATCAGCATAGTTTTCTTTTCTGCGTATAAAACCTTTTTACCGTTTAATAGGTGAGGGGCGCCACCCTGCCTTACCGCACCCCTGTAACTGGCCCCCGGGAGCTGAAACCCGGGTTAATTGTGAAGATGCTAGCCCGGGCTTCCCGCACCCAATATAAAACTGGCCTGGCAGCTGGACCTCCGGTTAAAAATGACGCGGCAGCAAAGGCTCTTATTTAGGGGCAATCAAGAGCTTTAAAATTTCTCTAAAAAAATTGATTTTTAAAAAAGGGGGTTTATGTTGGTTAAGTAGTGTCAAAAAGGGTCCAGGGTGGCACAAATTGCACAATTTGAGGCTTAAAATTTACTGGGGCTAGGTCACTATGGGGCGCATCATTTGTTTTCCCGGGGGATCTGTTCCCAATCACAAGAAGGTTTGGGGGAAAAATGAAACCAAGAATTGATTGGTGAAACACTCTCAGAGCCGGGGGGCAAAGTTTCTCAACTAAAAGTGTTTTGGGGATATTGGCATTTTTATTACTTATGGGGTTGTGAAAGAATTAAAACATTTTCAGTGTAAAAAATCCCCTTTTAAAAAATAGGGGGGGGTGTTGTTGTATGTTACCATGTTAAGGATGAATGAAAACTTAGACGATGGAGCTCACAGTTAATGAAATAATTCTAATTTTTGATTTTCTTTTTTAAAAAGTCAACTTGACCTGTTCCCAGTAAATGCTTTGCTGCATATCGAGTGAAAATTTTATGCATGACTCAACAAAAAAAATAATAAAAAATTTTCCCGCAAAAAGGATACGAAACTGATGATTTCTAATAGAAACCAAATAACATTTTGCTCTATGAAAACTTGAATAAACTGGTGATGTGTTGTAAAAAATTATTCAAATTTTTCAAATCAGAGGGGAAAGCCCTCTGTTCAGGTGTTTAAATATCGACGATTCTAGAATAAAATTTTGAATTGCATCAGAGATCCTTTGGTCATCGGTACTTTTTGTAAACGGGCCCGGGTTTTCCCCTCCATCCCCAATCCATCCAATCGCTACCCTCCCAAATACCTAAGGGGCTCCCTTTGTGAGACCCCCCTAAAAGCTGGGGCCCCCAAAGTAGGTGGAGAAAAACCAAAAAGACAGCAATACTCAAACCCGGACTCTCGGACGGGGGAACAGGAAACGACTAACACCGGGGCAAAAAGGGAAGATATAATTTAAAATTTACAACACTTCTCTGTGTCTCCCCAATCTCTAAACGTATGCCGGGCTTCTGGGGTATTTTATATTTTAAATTTTTTTTGTACCCAAACCCAATTTTTGGTAAAGAACCATAAATATCCAGTGAATTTTAAAAAGGGGTATATTGGATTGGAGTATATATATGTTTTTCATGTCTGTCTGTCCTGTAGTGTACACTCAGCTGCTGTTAAAGGGTTTAGAAAAAGTGTGGCCAACTTGTTTTGTTTGGTATTGTTTTTTGTTTACTTCGGGCAATAATAAGTTTAGGGTATGCTAAGTTAATTTGTTTATGTCCCATTTCTCACCAAAGCCCCAAGGGGATTTAGTGACGTGACTCAGGAATCATTTGGCCAATCCAAAATCATTATTTGGTTCTACACACCTAAAATGATGGAATGCATGAAAATCTTTTTGTCAGGTAGAAGTTGTAAAACAGGAGAGCAGCGTTTCCGGAAAAACGCATAAAAAAATTTGGGATTGGTGAGGAAAAGAAGGGGGACATAGAAAAACATTAAAAATCACCGAAAACGGGGGGTTTTTTCGAAAAAGGGGGGGCGGGCCCCTTTTTGGCCCAAACCCAAAATGTTTTTCGGGGCGGCGCCAACCCCCGTGACACGCCCCCCCCCCCCTGCCCAAAAAATTGCGTGTTCCAAAGGGGTCCCGGGTTTTTTCCCCCTAAGCCCGGGGTTTTGGGCCCCCCCCCTTTTTAGGGGCCCCCGTTTTTCCAAAACCCCCTTAGGCCCTTTTTGTACCCCCCCCCCCAGAAAATTTAGGGGGGGGGGGAAAAAAAAGCCCACCACCACCAAAATGGGGTTGAGGTTTTGGTTTGTCGGGAAAAGGGGGAACCGGGACAAGTGGGGAAAAAGGGGGGCCGAAAAACCCCCCCCAAACTAAAAAATTTGGGAAAGGTGATGAGCCGTTGGATGCGTCACTTTGGGAATTTTGATCTGGTACAAGTATGGCTGCTAAATCATAAGTTTTTGGATCAAGCAAGAATGTGGGTAGTGTAGCTAAAAGGGGATGGAAAGGAAAGAGTGTGGTGAAGGAAGAGACTGAAGAGGGGGAAAGATTAAGGACAAAAAAACACCCCAAGGGGGGGAAAATAGGAAATTAGAGGAATGCCCCCACCCAAAAAATCCGTATTGTGGGTCCCTAGGAAAATTGGACTGTCTATGTGGGCAACAAATCCCGCGGCGTGAGGGAGTTTTGCCTGTGGGAATCGGGCATGGCAGGAAAAAGGGGACAGGTTATATCCTGTCATTACACACAGATGATATAGGATCCTCACCCTCCTGTCATCCTCCCCGGGTTTTTAAAAAAAAAGGACACCCAGCCCCCAGAAAGGGGACACATGAAAACTCCAAACAGAAATTCAACAGGGGACTTGATTACGGAGCCCCTTAAGGGGGCCCATCAAAAACCCCGGGCCATCTACCCTTTTTGGGGAACGGCAACCCTTTTTTAAACACTGTATCACAGTATAAACCTTGGAAACCCCCCCAAGAAACAGCTTTGGGGTTGCTCAAAGAGCCCCAGATCCTTTTTTACTTGCCAATGGGTTTTTCCCGGTGGATGTCATTTTTGAAAAAAACACTTTCCAAACCCGTACCTGGGCAATTAGAGTCTAACTTAAAAGGGGAAAAAAGGGGAGGGGCCCCGAATGCCCGACAGTCCTTGGGTACGGGAGACAAGAGGGAAGGCCATACTATAATAAAGGGGATTCCAAATATACCCGAAAAACCCTAGAATCAGGGGTAGACCTTTTTAAAAGGGCTAGAGACACGGGGCAGAGAGAAAGGTTTGGGGGTAAAACCAAATTTCCCCTTTTAAGGGTGTGGTACAGGGACCCCAAAAACAAAAGGGGGACCCAAATTTTGGGGGAAAATTTTAAAAATTTAAAACCCCATGGTTTGGGATATGAAAAGGGAAAAGGAGAGGGGGAAAAAAGTTTTCCAAGGAGCTTTTATGACAGGTCTTAACCACACTCCCGTTTAAAGGGGGTTTAAGCAGCAAAAACCCCATTGAAGAACCCTGTACCATTGGAAAAGTTGGTGCCCGTGCAAAAGGGGGGGGTGCTAGACCCCAAAAGACCCAAGGGCCCCTCCTCAAACAATAGTCCCGAGGGGCTTGGGAAAACCCAAAACCATTAGGCAAGGGGCCCCAAAAAAATGCGGGATCTGTGACAAAATTTGGGCCCCCAGAACGACAATGCAGGATTACCTCCCATTCCAAAAAAAGAAAGGGGGGGCCCCCCCCCAACCCCAATAGGTAGGGAAAATTTTAAATCCCCCCCAGGAAAACCCCCCATTTTTGGGAAAGGGGTTCCCAGCACCCCAAAAAATTCCCTTTTTGGGGGATAATTTTTCCCAAAAATTAATTTTCCCCCAAAAGGGAAACTTTTTTGACCAACAGTGAACCGTCCCCGGGGCCAAGGGGGGGGTTAAAAGGGGTTTTCCCGGGAATGCCCACTAACTAAGCCTTTGGCCCCTACATTTTGTGCCCAAACCCTGCATGATGAGCCCCTTTTAGTTAGTGAAAAATTTCACCTGTCAATTTTTTTGGGATCAATGTACTACGGGCCTTGCAGGCACACATCATTATAAACCCTAATGGAAACTGGGGGTATTAAAGACTGGAATCCCAAAAAAACCCTTTTAATCAAAGTACTAGCTTTCCCGTAGGGTATCGACTCATCTCCCCCCCCTGATGACCCTATTTGGGATCATTTCCGGAACACTGGGGGCCCAAAATCAAAAACGACATAGGACATATCCCAAAGTCCCCCCAGTAAAGAAACATTTGAAACCGGGAGAAAAGGGCCCCCCTAAAATCAACAGTCCCTTTGAGTACACCCCAAAAAAAGAGGAAATTTGGGCCCCAATAACAAAAACAGTTTGGGGTATTTCCCGGGGAAAAGAGCCTACTAATTTCAGGGGAAAAAAATTTCCCCGGGCCCCATTAAAAGAAAGGAAAAAAAGGGGAGCCTGTGACTTACAGGAGGGGTTCAGGACCCCCGGGGCATTAAGCGTCACTGAAATCTGACGGGTTTGTGGTCCCCAAACCCCCCACCCACCCTTTCAAAAAAATACCAAAAAGGCCCCATATTTTCACAGTCTTAGATCTGGCCAATCTTATTTTTCAGCCCCCAAGAAACCAATAAACAGTATCTATTTCCCCTTTTTCTTTTGGGGGGGGTCCCAATACACTTGGAAAGTCCTCCCTCAGGGGGGCCAGAATTCACCCACCCTTTACAAAAAAACGGCTGCATTAAAAAATGGTTTTGCAGGTTTGGGGTCATTCGAACCCTGAGATTGTGCTCTTAAATTTTATGTAAAAAGACCTTCTTCTTGTGCCCCCACAAAAGGGGTGTTTTTGTAAGATCCCCATCGCACTCCTCCAACTTTTGGCATAAAAAGGGGTGAAAGGGCCCTTTCCGTTTGAAAAATAAAAATTTTTTGTCGGGAAAAAGATTGTTTTCCGACTTTGCAATCAGCAGACCCCCCTCGGTTTTTGGGCCACAGAAAAAAAAAAAGGGCAATTTGGGGGTTTTAAACCCCACCTACGGGGTCCAGTTTTGGGACTTTCCTGGGGCTATGTCAAAATTGCAAGCCCTTTGGGGGTCCAAACCTCCCGTCATTTTTTAAATGCAGCCCCTCTACACGGGTTTGACCTCAAACCCCCTTTCCAGTTGCCCCCAAAGCACTAGAATTTTTCCTACCACAAAAAGTTGCAAACTGTCAGCCCCAGCCTTAAGTCCCCCCGAGTTTACAGTAAAGTGTTCCAACAAAAACTGAAACGGAAATTTGGGGGGGGCATGCAACGGGGGTTTTAAGCCCAAAAGCCTGGCCCAAAAAAAACAGGCCATTGCCACAAATTTTCCCAAGATTTGGACCCTTTTTGCTAGGGGCCCCCCTCATGTGCCCGTCGGTACAGCAGTTGCACTTCTACTGGACAAGGCCTCAGACATAGTTTTTTGGATTACCCTGTCACATTTAAAAAACCCCAAAACCAACCTTCATAATACCCTTTAACCAGGTCCAATCAACCCACACTCTGGGGCTAACAACTCAGACCCCAATTGCCCTGCTCATCCCCACCAAAAAAATGTAAACCCTAAAAAGAGGCATGAAAATTAAATCCAGCTACCTAATTCCCATTCCATAGTGGATGACAAAGGGGGGGGAAAGGGCAAGAGACACCACTATTCTTTAAAAGGGCTTACAGATGAAGGGGGTTCAGGAAATGAAAAAATAAACATGTTTGAAATACCCCAAAGGCCCAGGAACAAAAGGTTTTTCACATGTTTATGATGTACCTCCAAAAATTCCAATTTTTGTTTTTTTGTAGATGGCTCTAAAAATCGGTGAAAAAGGGAAAGGGTTTTTAACACGGGGTATCATGGTCACACAACATGGGGTAGAAAAAAGAACCCCACTTGCTGCCCACTGGGGGCCCAGGAGGCGGAGTTTTCCGGCACCGTTGAAGCGCTTAGAGAGTCAAAAGAAAAACGCAGCAACATAAACACTAAATTCCGGGAAATTTTTTTGGAATTGCCCCAAATTAGGGCCCCCCATATGGAAACCCGGGGATTTTCCTTACATCAGCGGGTATTTCCCAATAAACATGGGCACTTTCACCAAATAATGGGGGCCCTTTACTGTTTCCCAAAAGATTTTTCCAAAGAAAAAGTAAAAAGCACACACAAAGCTGGGAAAACAAATGGGCCGGGGCAACAAAAGGGGGCCAGATAGAGGGGCCCAAAGGGGGCCCAGAAAGGGAAAACCCAAAGGGCCCTAGAAAGGCAAGCTCCCCCAAGATCTGGGACAAAAAAAAGGCCCCCCGCAACACCCCCACTGATCATGATGACCACTGAGTGCAAGGCCCCTAGTCTAGTTAAACCCCCAAACCCCGACCCGGCAAGCCCTCGGGGGAAAGAGCTAAAGGGTCGGGTAAAAAGGCTGGAGTTTGGAACATGGGGGGTTTTGGGGAAAGGGTTGGGATTGGGGGTGTGTTTGCCCAGGCCCTTTTATACCCTGCAGTGGTTCAAGCGCTCAGGCCCAACACATCTTTTCTAAAAAAAGCCTTTGTGTGCTCTAGCCCGAGAAGCAAGGGTTTTTGCGCCGGGGGTTCACACGTTGCCACCGGGTTAAGAAACATTCATGTTTCACTTCAACAACATAACCCAGGTAGAGAAATCAAAAATAAAACCCCCAAAAAAATACACCAAAAGCCCCCCTAAACCCCTTTCAATGATTGCAATTGGGTTCAAAACAGCTACCCAAAAGGTAGGCATGTATGAATTGGGCCTTTTTGTGTAGACTCTTCTCAGGTCCAAAGCCTTCCCATCCAAATGCCACGGGAAAAACCCTTTTAAAAATGCAAGAAACTGTTGACAGAAATTTTCTGTAATTTGGGTTTGTGAGACTTTGGGAAAATGACAAAGGGAACCCCCTTCCTGGGGAGGTAATCAAAATGCCCGCAAATGTTTGGGGGGGGTCAAGCCTTTCCCCACCCCCAAAACACCCCCAATCCAGTGGAAAAATAAAAACACTAAATGGGACCCGAAACTAAAAATTCAAAATTTGGGGATTGGGGGTTTTTGGGAAACCTTGGACAGAGGCTTTCCGTTAGCCCTTTTTGGGTCAGGTTTCACACCAAAAGGAAGAAAAAAGTTTTTCCCATTTTAAGTTTTTAAATTTTGGGGCAGCTCCAAGGTTTTGGGGTTTTAAATTTTCCCCCAAAAAACTACAAAATTTAATGTGAAAAGCTCACTATATTGTTCCCCAAAAACTGCAAAGGAGACTCTCTACGTACAAAACAAGTCTATATTCTTTCCAAACCAGAGAGCCCAAAAGGGATTCCCTTCCCCCCCAAAACCAAAGGGAAATTTGGGGGGTTTGGAAAAACCTACCAAAAACCCACCAGAAACCAAAAATTTTTATGGTCCTTTTCCAGGGTTTTCCCCACTACAAACACTTTTGTAAAAATTTAAAGGGAAACCAAACTGGGTTCATGGGAGTCATTTAAACTTTTGGAAAAGAAAGAATATTCCCGGGTCCCTATGATGGGGAAATTCCCCCTTCAGCATCAAACTGGGTGGGGTTGAACTAATTTTCCTAAAATGAAAGGGTGTGGAACGATGTGGTTTTAAAAACCTCCAGGGGCGTCCCGCAACCCTTTCTATTTGTAAGGTGGTACAATGGGGAATGGGATAAAAAACATGAGAATGGAAAAGGGTAAATTGGTTAAGGGAAATCCCAGGGGCGTAACATTTCATCTGTGTCACCAAACCAGGGGGAAAAAAATGAAAATCTTTGGCAATGCCGGTTGGGAAAACCCCCGGGGTCCATGGGAAAAACCCCCCAAAAGGGAAACGCAACCAGGTTAGTCAACGGTCACCCCTCCCCGAAAGAATACTAACTTTTGGGGTCCCCCCAGATGGAATTTGATCCAGAAACACAGATTAAAAGGGAAACCTGTAATCCCCCCTGTAATAAACATAAACGACCCCTCAAAAAGGAGATGAAGGCCTAATGGGATTATGATTGTATGTTCCCCAACAAAAGTCCCACAAGGAAATTTTTGGTTTAAAAAACCAACAAGAAAACCCGGGAACAGTGACAAGGAAACAAGGGGCCCACTAAACACAACACCCCCACCCCTTTAGATTTCACTGCATTAGAAAGGGAAATGACTTATGGGGATAAAAAAAGCAATAAAACAAAGGGTACCCAGAAAAAGGAAGAGTGGCTCAATTAATGGGGTACACTGCCCCTTTAAAATAATAGGACAAATTGTATCGCAGGGGAAAAAGCTTTAAACCACACTTAGGAAAACCCTTCCATTTAAACTGGAGGAAAAAAACCCCCCAAAGGCCTTTTTAAGTATCTTGGGCCCCGTAAAAATGTATCATATGACCCTACTGGTAAAAACCTATGTAACCCCCTTACACAAAATATCCAGCATAAAAATAGATCAAGTGCCCCCCAAAGTCATGGCATATCCAGGAAATTACACCTTTTTAAAGAAAGGAAATGGAAAGGGAGGGAAATTTTAACCTCAGAATTTTTTTATATTACACTCTCTTTAAACCCCCAAAAAAGGGTGTGTAAGAAACTAAATGGTTCCCTTTAAACCCAAATGTGGGAAAAAACGATTTTTTTGGTGGATGTGTGGAAAATGAAGGGTTAAACCTAGAAATAATTTTAAAAATGGGTGGGTAGTTTTTTCCCCTGGTGCAAATACTTAAAGGGCCCTTTCCCGATAATCTCTTCCCAAAAAAACCACTTCGAATTAAAAAACGTTAAATGTTTAAGGGGCCCCCCCACAGGGGAAAAACGAGTATTTACCCCATGGGTTTTCCCCCCCGACACAAGAGTTTTATTGGGCAACATAGTAGTCCCCCAAAGGGGTGCCCGGGTAAGTTCAAAAGGGCCTTTAAAACAGAAAAGCAGCTGGTTTTTTAAAACAGTTCTCTTTTTGGGGGGCTACAGTGAATAAGAAGGGAGATTGGAAAAAATTATATCTACTATAATCAACCCGAGATTTATTAATTTTACAAGAATGCAATTTAAAAAGGGTTTGCCCGAAACCCGAAAAGGGGCCCAAAACCCCTTTAATGACATGGCAAAAAGGATGGCTCTAGATAAGCTTTTGGCTGGAGGGAGGAGTTTGCAAAATGTTTGGCACTTTCTGTTTTACTTTCATCCCTATAATACAGCTTTCCGAAGGGAGCGTCACAAAAACCCTAAAGGGCTAACATCCCCATCTGAGGAACTTTCAGAAAATTCGGAAATTTACAACCCCTTTAAAAGACTGGTGGAATCATGGTTTGGGAAAAAGGAGTCAAACTGGTGTCCAGTTTGGGTGAAACTCAGTTGCATGGTTGCGGGCCGGGGGGGGCCCCGAATTCCTTTTTGGATGTTGCGTAACCCCTGTGCCGAGGAATTTTTTCCAGGGTTTGGTTTTTTACTTTCCAAAGAATAATACTATGTAAGTGAAACCCAAAATTTTTAAAACCCCCCTGTGAAAATGCCCCGGAGTCCCCAAAAACAAATGGTTTTAAATTCTTGGACATTTAATTTTTTTATTGTGATGATGGAAGTAGCATTGTCTGAGGCTGACCCCCCCCCCCCATGACAGGGATAAGTTGTGTGCCCAATAACTGCACTTGAAGAGCTGAGTGCAGCTTTTGGGGGTGTTTAAAAAAAAAGAAATAGAAATGATAGGGTTTAATTTAAAAGGGGAACTCAGGAGATCTCCGGGGCCACCCTTTAATGGCCCGTTTCAGGGAGATGACTCCACTAAGGGACAAAAGAAATATGGTGAGAATATAGGAAAAGATCAGGAAAACCATCAAAAGGAGGGCGTCAGGTAACAGACAATGGTACTTCATCACAAAAGGAGGGATTGTTAAGGATGATATGAAAACTTAAGGACATGGGAGCTAAACAGTTAATGAAATAATTCTAAGCTATGATTCTCTGTTTAATAAAGTCAACTTTACCTGTTCCTAAGTAATCTGCTTTAGCTTCAGTATCGAATGAACTTTGATGCTAATGACTCAATCAATAAACTAATAAACATTACCTGCAATAAAAGATACGAAACTGATGATTACTACTAGAAAGGCCAAATAAAACTTTGAACCTAAATCTGGTGATGTGTTGTAAAGACTTATGCCATAATTATGCAAATCAGAGGAACGCCCTCTGTTCAGGTGTATAAATATACGACGATTCTATGAATAAATTATGAATTGCACTCAGAGATCCTTTGGTCATCTGTGTACTTTGTGTCATGCGGTCCGGACTTTTCCATCCATCCAATCTGGCTACCATCCAATATACCTAAGGGTCTCTCCTTTGTGAGACCCCGCTAACACACACTTGAAAAAAAGCAAAATTATAATAATGTAAAACTATAAATAAAACTTCCCTAAATAAATTCTGTAAACAAATGTCAGTTACCAAAAATATACTAAATGACAGTCACTGTACAAAATAACATAGTGCCACTTTGTGATCTGTGGGTCAAACAGGTTTAGGGGTCATGCTGTGGTACAGGACAGGCATAGTCAATGACCAGATAAGCTAAAATCGTGGTTGAAAGACTCCTTTTTCCGGCACTTTTTAAATCTGGGGGTCATGCAGGTTTGGGGCTCATGCTGTGGCCCAGGACAAGTATAGTCAATGTCCAGTTCAACTAAAATGGTGTTTGAAAGACTCCTTTTTCCGACACTTTTTAAATCTGGGGATCAAGAAGGTTTGGGGCTCATGCTGTAGCCCAGGACAGGTATAGTCAATGTCCAGTTCAACTAAAATGGTGGTTGAAAGACCTCTTTTTCCGACACTTTTTAAATCTGGGGGTCATGCAGGTTTGGGGCTCATGCTGTAGCCCAGGACAGGTATATTCAATGTCCAGTTCAACTAAAATGGTGGTTCAAAGACTCCTTTTTCAGACACTTTTTAATATGTGGGTCAGACAGGTTTACGGGTCATGCTATGGCCCAGGATAGGTATAGTCAAAGTCCAGTTCAACTAAAATGGTGGGTTTTAAGAAATTTCCTTTTTCCGCACTTTTTAATCAATGGGTAAGACAGTTTGGAAAGGCCATTTGGGAAAACTTTTTTTGGTCCAAAAGTCCTAAAGTTTCAAACTAAAAAAATGGTGGTTGAAAGACTCCTTTTTCTGGCGCTTTTTAATCTGTGGGTCATGTAGATTTAAAGGTCATGCTGTGGTCCAGGACAGGATAGTCAATGTGCAGTTCAAAATAAATGGTGGTTCAAGTAATACGCCTTCTGTCACTTTTTTAATTTGTGGGTCATGAAGGTTTAAGGGTCATGCTGTGGTACAGGACAGGATAGTGAATAGTCCCGTCAGTTTTTTTTTTGTGACTCTTGTTGCCTAATTGTCTTGCCTAAGATGTAGCACGTATCCATTTTGCTGTTTGTGGATGTTAATTCCAGCTTCTCCTCCCCTGTTTGGGTGTAAGAATGAAGGTGTTGCTCCTCTCCTATAGACTTTTAATGGTCATCGGTGATTATCTATTATCGGATTCGGCTGATAATTACGATTTTGACTATCGATCCGATGACGATTTTTTTGGAAAATCACTCATCACTATTCTTGTTTGGGTTGATAGGTCAAAAATTCACCCCATGACATCTGACAACCCCAGCCAAGGTCGTGGAACGTGAAACCAACCCTTTGGGCAGGGCCCCCGGGCGGCAGGGGGCCCTCCCCTGCCCTCAACCCACCTCTGTCCCATCCGTTCCCTCAGTCAGATTTCTACTATGGGGGTCTGGGCCACCGCCACTATCATGGGGAGAACAATTTGAGGGGGGCATCACAGCTACTTGGAGCGAAAAATGGACCAAAATATCCCTTGCTTCTTGCAGTAGCACAAATAAAGATGTGGAGAGGGGCATGGAGGTCATTTTGTGGGGGGTAACCTCGTACCAAACCATTGAGGGGGGACACAGTGAAGACAAACAATAATGATGATGAGAGCCGACGCACTTGGGGCCGGGTGAAGCGGGGTTCCCATCATCCAGGAGAAGAGGCGCAGCTTCAACCCGCAGGCAGTGGCGCGCCAGCAAGGGGTTTGTGGGGCCTGATCAACGGGGTACAGCATGCGAGGTGGGGAGCCAAGGGGCCAAAGGGGTCAAACCCCCCTTCGCGGGGTCCAAGAAATACGGCACGGGGGCTCAGCGAGGCAGCGGGTGTAGTACCCCACTCAGTGCGGGCATTGGGGGTAAAATCGCTAATCGGGGGGTGGGATTCTTTTCTAAGAAACCGGGGGACCCCAATATGGGTATATTAGAATCGTGGGGGAAAAGTGAAGCGTGGGGAGGGGCTAACAATGGGACCAGGCCCGTGTTAACACGCAGCGTCACCATTCGCCAGATTTGGGGGTCCATCCTGCCATCGCCGCAGCAGCAGCCCCAGTGGCACGTACCATTTCAGCCAGTCAAGGCTCCACCACCTCTTTCAAAGTGAGCTGTTTCTCTTTGCCACATCTCCTGGCCAGACGCTCCTGCTCCTCGCTACCATGGCGCCACAATGATGCCCAACCATCCAAAAGGGGCAGAAGCTGTCCAGCTCCTTTCCAAGTTTTGGTACTGCAGTCCCCTCCCCTTTCCAAAAAGGGGGACCTGCATCGTTGAGAGAATTAATAGCCTGTGCCGAGCAAAGGTGGAGAGTTCCAAGCCCTACTTTCTTTTCCAAAAAGGCAGTACCAGCCCAATACAAATATGTAGAACAGAAGGTGGGCCAGTCCTTGAGCTTATCATTTTGTTTCAAGGTGCACGGTAGCACGGACGTGTGGAGCTGTAACTACGGTCAGGGCCAGTACATGTCCTTTACGGCCCACTGGGTGAATGTGCTTCCTGCCCAGCCACACCAAAAACTTGGACATGAGATGCCGCTTTCTCCTCCACGTTGTCAAACTGCTGCTCCTGCACCAATGTCTGCCTCCTCCTCCCCCACCACCACCCCCATCTCAGCCTCCACAAGTACTGCTCCATCATACCACATGTGTAGGGCAAAAGCGGTGTCACGTATTTTCTACACTGGCTTGCCTCGGCAAACGAAGTCACACAGGGGAGGAACTGCTCCGCGTCATGCAGCAAGAAATCGATGTGTGGCTTTCTTTGCGCCAGCTGCAAATCGGAACCATGGTGACAGACAATGGGAGGAACATGGTGTCTGTGCTGTACCGAGGAGGGATGGTCCATGTGTCCTGCATGGCGCACGTGTTCAATTTGGTTGTGAAAAGGTTCCTGAAATCTTCCACCGATCTTCAGAAGATTCTGAAAATGGCCAGGAAACCGTGCATGCACTTCATTCATTTCTACAAAGCCAGGCACACCCTCCTCAAGTTGCAGCGGCAGAACGGTCTCCCCCAACACACGCTGATATGCGATGTTTCCACCCGTTGGAATTCCCCGCCTGCACAAGTTTGGACCAACTGTATCAACAGAGAAAGCCATTAACAAATTTTTGATGATCCAGGCGGACAGGAGTACTCCCCTATGTAACTTTGATGTCAGCCAGTGGCAGCTCAAACCTGCCGTTTGCTTTGGCCATTTGAGGAGGCCACGTTATTTGTCAGTCGCCAGGACTACGAGATGAATAAAGTCATTCCACTGCTTCATGTCCTGCTTCAGATGCTGAAAAATCTGTCTGGGCAAGGGACTGGAGACGTGGCGACTACATCTCGTGGCCACATGAGTCCGGATGGAGATGAGGAAGATGAGGCAGATGACTCCCAAGCACCGTGGCAGTATACAGCGGAGATGGAGACAGGGAGTCCCTCAGAGTCACTTACGTACATGGCCCAAAGCATGCTGATTTGCCTGGCTAGTGACAGTCACATAGTCACCATCCGGTAGAGGATGACTTATGGCTCTCCACCCTATTGGACCCTCGCTACCGGTCCAAAATGGGAGCCTTTTTCCCATCTGTTGAGATGGAGGACAAACTCAAATACTATAGAGAAATCCTCCGTAGTTAGTTGGCCGCGTCCTATGTGCGGCATGGTCCATCCTCTGACAGGTCTGACCGGGGGGTTCCTGAGAGCTCACGCACCACTGCCGCAGCTGCTGTGGGAAGGTGAGGGTGGAAGGGGGTAGGAGCAGTACCAGCTCTATCAGCAGCAACTGAAGTCTGGAGTCGCTGATGAGCGGCTTCTTTCACCCACCTTGTGAGGAGGGCAGTCGCCAGCAGCAGCTGCGGCAGCAGGACCTGGAGCAGACCTTGAACCAACAGGTGGTGGCCTACTTGGACAGCACTCTACACCCCCAATTAGAAGATCCGCTGGACTACTGGCAGCCAAACTGGATGTGTGGCCGCAACTTGCCGAGTTTGCAGTGAGAAGCTGTCCTGCCCGGCCAGTAGTGTGGCATCAGAGCGGGTGTTCAGTGTGGCAGGGGCCATCGTTTCCCCAAGGAGAAAACCCCCTTGTCCACGGGAAAAGTGGAACGACTGACCTTTGTCAAGATGAATCAGGCGGGGATCGGCCAGGGTTTTTCCCCACACCAATGCCTTAGGCATCAGATTATATCAGCTATGACACCCCCACCCAAACTGTGGAATGAGTCTGGTTCAAACTACTGCCTCACCACTATTTGATGCCCCACCCGCCTATTCCACAATCTGGCCATTTCTTTCCCCTCTGCCTACCCCTTTACCCGGGGCTGGGGTAAAT
>JAODAL010068188.1:0-16923 GCA_025379985.1 Phyllomedusa bahiana
AGGGTTTTTAACTTTTGTTTTGCCCCATTTGTCAGTCCATTGTTGTGCCCATGCTGAGGGTTGTCCATCTGAGCTCCTGCCAGTTCTAGGTCTGCTATTCTGGACTTAACCCCTGAGATGCCTGGTTCAGTTCCTGCAGTCCATCAGAGCTCCTGACCACTTGTTTGTTGTATGCTGCTGTCCTTGTTTCTGTCTAGTACCTGCTGTATCCTGCTGTTGCACCTGTTCAGTATCCTTCTTGCATAGGTTTACATGCTGTACCTGTCTACCACCGCTCCCAGTGCCTGGAGTTCCTGTCCTGCACCTCGGCTGTAACCGCAGGTAGCCACATCAGGGGTAGTGACCTGGGGGTTCCCGCAGCAAAGTCCATCCTGCATGGCGGCGGGCTCCGGTGAGTGGATCTCCATCTACCATCTCGCCTGCGGTGATCACAGTGGATCCACATCCGGTTACCAGCGATCAGCGCCTCATGCTGTTACCGCTGGGTCACCAGGACACATGGACCACTGACGTCTCTAGGATGGGGGCCCATAATTGGAATTATCAGCGTAACCATGATGCTTTAAGGCCCCGCGGCACCGACACGGATCGCGCGCCATTTTTAGCTCATGTTTGATCTGATGCTCCAGCGTGAATGAGGAAACTGTTTTTGTTTGACATTAAAGAGCTGCTTTCAGTATCTCAGGCTGACAGATCCCGGGCTCTTCAGGGACGTCGCGCCTTCAGTCAGTAACATCGAAAAAAATTGTGATAAGGAAAAAATAATGCACCGAGCCTTTCCCATATAGTGTTGTCTCTGGAGGGCGGCTCGGCAAGGGTCACACTCCATGGGAGACCTGGGTAGGAGCTTTAAACAGGAACTGACCATTCTGACCAAGTGTTCAGGGTGCCCGACCCCTGGGAGGTGGAACCAGGGCCATCTTATCCATTGGGCTTACTAGGCATAAGCATAGGGGCCCCAGTTGATGAATGTATGTCCCAGCAACCCAGGGAACATGACCTGAATCCCGAAGACAGCACTGCTTATGTAAAGGGATTGTCTCAACATTCTGTTTCTCAGACTCACATGCAGCTTCAGATTGACAGTTCCTTACTCTTCCTGGCTAGGCTGTGGGTGGTTCTGTAGTAGTGATGAGTATATCAGCTCCATATTCACAGCTCTTCTAATTGCACTGAAGTGAAAGCAGGAGATGTTATCTATCAAGCAGAGAGCTTCAGAGCTCAAAGTGAACAACCAAAAGTAATCAATCTCCTTTGTTTGGTAGAGATAACTCTGCTCTCAAGCTGCCGTCCATCCTGGGGACGTCACTCCCTGCTTTCTGTCTAATCATATAGGAAGATAAGGACGGTAACCAGAGAAACCTATGTGCACTCAGAGCAGATAAAACCTCTCTTATTTCTTGACTAAGGTAATATCATAAGAGCAATTTTTTTTTGGAAAACATCTTGATTTATAGTTAGTAACATACTGAAAGCTCTTTGTAGTGAGACAGCCCCTTTAACTGCTTGTGTGTTCTTAGGATATTCAAAAATATGGTGGGGCAGGAAGCCATCAGCTCCCTGTCCTGCCAGATAGTCCTGTAGGTTGCAGGCTGCCTATAAGATGTCACAGGGGTGTTGTTATATAGTCATTTTATGATATGGGCAGCTTGGGGGTGGCTAAAGGAATTGTGTCATATGGTGTGATATTTGGGAATGCCTAGAGGCAGGTCCTGGTCATGTATGTGAGTAGAGCCCAGTGGGGAGCTATGCCCATAGTGCTTTTAAGATGGTACCAAAGACATCAACACTACGAGAACTGAGACTTCCCATTCAGATGTCGCTATTGTCACCAACGACCTATGACCATCCCTGATATGTTTGTTTTAATGAACAACTGTTTTCCCCATGAAGTAACAATCCTGGAGCTTCTTTCCCCTGCCCTCTGTGTTGTGTGGTTCCTCCGTTATTCCTCAAAGAAATGTATCATTGAATCAGTCGAATGGGTGTTACTAATTGAGGGTGTTAGTACAGAAACTCCCCTCCCCTCCAATTGGTAACGCCCAGATGACAGATTCAGTGATACATTTCCAGGAGGAATAACAGAGGAACAGCACAGCACAGAGTTGTAAGGGTATGTTCACATGGCGTATTGCAGCGTGTATTAGACGCTCCACAACACGCTGGCTGTTTTAGAAGTATGCGCTGGCCAGAGTGTACTTCTGAGCGCGAGGAGGACCGGCCCCATAGACTTCTATAATCCCCCAGCAAGTAAACGCCAAGAAGAGGTGACATGTCCTTTCTTTCCCCCGGTGTTCAATACTCGCTGGGGAAGCTGAGGGGCGTAAATCATAGCTCTTTATGATAGCTATCAATTACCATAATTTTCAGGTGCATTTCAGGCTTATTGAAGCACATTTATTCGCCGAAATGCACCTCGCAAATTATGACATGTGAATATCCCCTAAGAGAAGAGGCTCCAGAATTGTTAGGGTGTGTTCACACGGCTTATTTAGCTGCGTACTTCAGCGTGCATTTCTCACGTATATAGCGCAATAAGCGCGCCGCAATTGTGGTAATTCATAGCTCTCAAGGATTACGCGTAGTCTCCCCGGGGCATACGATACGACTGTACGCGCGGCGGGAGAATGGACATGTCACTTGTTAGGGGCGTTTACACACCGCTCACAATGCATGTCTATGGAATCACGTGCTAATCATCGTGTGGTTCCCAAACACCCAGTGTATTGCAGCGTGTACTATATGTGCGAACATACCCTTATATCACAGGGAACACAAAGATTTGCTACCACAGACCTGTCAGGAGACATCACAGGGGCTCTGTATCTGAGAATCACCGCACAGAACATTGGGGCAGATTTATCAATCTCGTTTAACACTTCGTCCAGTCTTACAAAGTGCTACGTGTATCATAGTGCTGCTCCATCTGGTTCATGTGCGCTTAGTCAATGTTTCCACCTCCTATCAGTTGACTTGCTTTATGCTCACTTTGGTGCATTTTTTGGTGCAGGACATTTCGCACTAAGTCGCGCTCCCTTTACACAATGATATTCAAGGCAGCAATGCCCCAGTACATTCAACAAATACATTATCAATTCAATTTTTATTCATTTAACTTAAAGTAATGCAATTAAAATATCACACAAAGGGTTAAGAACAGTAATGGGCAGAAACAGAGGGGACAATGTACTTTATAGGATCACCAGCACCGACGGCAGGTAAAATGCACGATACAGTATATAGAATAAGCAGAACCACAATGGAATAGATATAATTACATGTTTTGTAGTTTCTAGAATCACACAGAAATAATGGTGATTTAGGCTATGTTCACACTGCGTGTTGAGTCCGTGTAACATACGCTTTTTGTTTGGATCCATCTGTCGGACCCTAAATGGACCCAAACCCGCATCTAATAATGTGCAATGTGATTTACATTGCTTTTTAATATGAAACACGCATCGGCGTTCACATGAGTGATCACCAATGCGCGTCTCATTGCGTCTTTCTGAATTGTCATGTCAATTATTGGTCCAAAAGACGCAGCAGGAGCCGTATAATAAACTATAGGGAGCGATCCTGCTGCAGCCAACACGGATCCACACACACAGCTGCCTCTATAATAAACTATAGGGAGCGATCCTGCTGCATCCAACACATCCAAACACACAGCTGCCTCTATAATAAACTATAGGGAGCGATCCTGCTGCAGCCAACACGGATCCACACACACAGCTGCCTCTATAATAAACTATAGGGAGCGATCCTGCTGCATCCAACACATCCAAACACACAGCTGCCTCTATAATAAACTATAGGGGGTGTTCCTGCTGCATCCAACACATCCAAACACACAGCTGCCTCTATAATAAACTATAGGGTGCAATCCTGCTGCATCCAACACATCCAAACACACAGCTGCCTCTATAATAAACTATAGGGAGCGATCCTGCTGCAGCCAACACGGATCCACACACATAGCTGCGTGTTAGATCCATTTAGGATCCGATCGTAGCTGTGTTTTTGGATGCAATTATTGGATCCAAAACGGATCAAAAGTCGATTCCAAAAACGTTGTGTGAACGGCCCCTTATAATGACACCACAATCAATATAACAACAAGCACAAGTTATAGATGGTAAATAAAGTGCATTAGTGCTTTGATGTTTATAAAGAATTATAGATTTGTGCGCAAAGAAGAAAACTGCAACCTCAATGGGAGAGCAGCGCAATGCAAAGTGCAAATACTAGAAACTGAACGTGTTAATGACCTCTATACTGTAGACCACCAGCAAAGGAAAGGAGGCCTCCGATGGTGGCAAACGGCACAGGGGTCAGCAGCTGTTTGCACTTTGCACTGTGCTGCTCATCCATTGATGTAGTTTTCATGTCATGGGTGAGGCAGGTTCATACTAACACGTACAGACTTTTTGCATACAGAGTAACCAGTGGTGAAGAGATTGCTATTATGTATAACGTCACTTGCACTTGTCAGTAGATATTACTTTCATGTGTATGGTCTTCTTTGGACCTTTGTGGTTGCACTTGACACATTGTTTCAATCCCATTGTTCTATCATCACTAGGAGTCCATTGATAAATACATTCTATGTGTTCTGTATATGTTATAGTCTTCTCCTTCCATGGCACTGATACATCCTGGGACAGGCTCATTCTTTGTGGTTTTTCCTGCTAGTCTTTAATATGACTTAATAAATGTTACCTTTTTATGGTCTTAAGAGACCCTTTGGGCCTCATGTATGAAAACTGTCTAGGTCTAAGACTTCTTTATTGCCCAGAGTTCATAGCAACCAATCAGAGCTCAAGGAAACCAATCAGAGCCCATAGCAACCACTTAGAGCCCATAGCAACCACTTAGAGCCCATAGCAAGCAATCAGAGCTCATAAAAAACAATTAGAACTCATAGCGACCAATCAGAGCTCATAGCAACCAAATAGAGCCCATAGTAGCCCATCCGAGCCCATAGCAACCAATCAGAGCTCATAAAAAACAATCAGAGCTCATAGCAACTAATCAGAGCTCATAGCAACCACTCAGAGCTCATAGCAACCAATCAGAAACACTAGCAACCAATCACAGCCCATAGCAACCAGAGCCCATAGCAACCAGAGCTCATAGCAACCAATCAGAGCCCATAACAACCAATCAGATTTCATAGCAACCAATCAGAACTCCCCTTTCATTTCATATAGTGCTCTGAAAATGGTTGCTATGGGCTCTGATTGGTCGCTATGGGCTCTGATTGGTTGCTATGGGCTCTGATTGGTTGCTAAGGGTAACAAAGACAGTTTTACACCTAGACAGTTTTCATACATGCGGTCCTTTATATTTCCTTTGAGTTATTATAAGGACAGAACAACAACATTATTATCTTCTCACATAAGAACTTTTAACTTCTGGGCTCCTTTAACAATTTTTGAGGGAGTGAATCCTAAGCCGACAAGCAGCGAGCAGCAGCGGGACCCTACTGCCTACGAATGTGCGGAGGGTTCTTCCTGGGATTGGCCTTTACCTACCGACAGCCCAGGCTACGGTCATCTCTGCACGGACGTCCTGGAACTAGTTGTGCAGCTGCGGGAGTGGACGGGCGGCCGTCGCCAGCAGCCGGGATCTCCAGGGAGAAGGCAGGGACGGTTACCCAATCACTGTATGTACAGGTTACCGGGAGCCTCCTGGCTTCTTACTCCCGGCGGCAGCAGTCATGTGACTCAGATGCTGCTGCGTCTTATCAGCCTCCTATCAGCGGGCACAGGGGTTGTTTTCCACTGTAATAGCGGCTGATGCATCAATCCCAGCTAAAGGCGAAATAAGCAAAAGAAAAAAGCAAGTGAAATGCTCCCTAAAGGCTTTATCTGACCGTATAGATCAGGGGTGGGCAATTAATTTTCCCATGGGGCCGCATGGGAAAGTGCGATGGTTTTGGGGGGCCGGACTAATAAAAACATAGGGTGAACGGAGAAAAATTCGATTTTGGGGGATTATATTTGTGGAAAAACTTACTGGGGGATGTATTTTATAACCTGCATAAAATACTGTTTGGTACACAGTAAGGCAGGTATATACAGCTCTCCTCAGTAAGGTAGGAATGTAGATGTATTTTCACCTCAGTCTTGCAAGTTATACAACCCCCTCATTTCAGGTATATAGATATAGGTCCCGCAGGCAGCAGGTATATAGATAGGTACAGCTCCACTCAGCGGGTATTAGTTTAGGTACCTCCCCTCAGGCAGGTATATAGATAGTACAGCTCCTCAGGCGGTATCTTTTTAGTTAGGGCTCCAACAGGCAATATATAGTTAAAGCTTCACACAGGCAAGTATTTATAGTTGGGCCCCATACGGCAGGAATATAGTTAGGCTTCCCACAGGCAGGTTTAGATAATTAGGGCTCCTCAAGGGCGGTATAGAGATTGTTAAGGTATGTCCTAGGCAGGTATAGAAATAGTTAGGTGTGCCCCCAAAGGCAGGTATAGAGAATTTAGGTTGTCCCGGCAGTATATAGATAGCTGGTGTTCCCCAGCAGGTTAAAAATATGCAAAGGTGTGTCCCCAGGCATGTATATAGATAGTTAGGTGTGTCCCCAGGCATGTATATAGATAGTTAGGTGTATCCCCAGGCAGATATATAGTTTAATCGCCAATTAAAAACAACAAACACTAATACTCACCTTGGCTTACCTGCTTCCCGGCCGAGCACGCTCATCTCCTGTCCGAGGAGCTTCCCGGGCTGGTGGGCGTAAAGACGTCATGCCGCCAGCCCCGGGACGCTCCTCCGTCAGCCTGGGCCCGCACAGTTATTACTCTGTGTGCGCCGAGGAGAGGCAGCGGCGCGGTGAGCGGAGTTCATCGCGTCGCTACCTAATTCACCAGTAATAGTAGCGCTGACGGCCCGCGGCGGCCTCTCAGCAATACCCGGGCCGTACTTTGCCCAGGTCTGGTATAGATGGTACAATATATAAAATAAAATACACTTTCTATCATCTACATAGAAACATCCGTGATGGAAAAGTGACACAATTACAAAAGATGTTTTAGTGCCATTTTTGCTGTAAAATAAACCAAAAAAACAACGAAGATAACTGAAAAAAATGTAAAAACCAGAATATATATTATAATGTTAAGAGAAATCTGTAAAAGAGTAAGATTTTTTCTAAATTTTTGTTTATCTTTTCTTTCAGCAATGCATATCTATCTATCTATCTATCTATCTATCTATCTATCTATCTATCTATCTATCTATCTATCTATCTATCTATCTATCTCCTATTTATCTATCTATCCCATATCTATCTATCTATCTATCTATATATCTATCTATCTCATATCTATCTATCCATCTATCATTCTATCTATCTATCTCATATCTATCTATCTATCTATCTATCTATCTATCTATCTATCTATCTATCTCATATCTATCTATCTATCTATCTATCTATCTCATATCTATCTCCTATCCCCAAAACTAAAATCTCTTATCTCATATCTATCAATATATCTTCTATTTTATCTATTGAAAAGATAAATAGTTATAAAAGGAAATTTAGATAGTTTAGATAGATAGATAGATGGGTGATAGATAAAATAGATAGAAGGGGGTAATAGATAGGGGTTTCGATAGATAGATAGTTTATGAGATACATAGATATAAAAGTTAGATAATAGATAATATGAGAACGATAATAGATAGATAGATAGAAATAGATAGATAGAATGTAAAAGATATAAAATAGATAGATAGATAGAAAATGAAAATTTGATAGATAATAGATAGTTTAAGAGAAGATATGAGATAGATATAAAATAGATAATAGATAGACAACAGACAGACAGATAGAAAGATAAAAATTTTAGATAATAGATATGAGATAGAAAAGATAGATAGATAGATATAATAGATAGATAGATAGATTTAGATAGATAGATATTTTTGAATAGAAAATGAGATAGATAGTAGATAGATAGATAAAAATTTTAGAAAAAAGATGGATATGAGATAGAAATAGATATGGGGATATTTATAGATATGAATAGAAAAGAAAGATTTTAGATAAAATTTAGGTAGATAGATATGAGAAAGAAAGAATAAAGATAGATAGATATGAGTTTTAGAAAGAAAAGTAGATAAATAATAGAAAATAGAACATGAGAAGATAATATGAAAGAATAAAATAGATAGATAATGGGAATAGTTTTGTTTGGATAGATAGATAATATGAATAGATAATAGATAAAATAGTTTAATATAAAAAATAGATGATAGAAAAAAGGGAAAAAGAATAAAATAGATAGATAAAATTAAAGGGGAATAAATAGATAGATAGAGAAAAATTTTATGAATAGATATGAGAAAGATAGAAAGATAGACAGCAGACAGACAGACGGGAAAGATGAAAAGATATGAGATAGATAAAAATGAGATAAAATGATAGATAGAAATAGATAGATATGAGATAGATGGGTTTATAAAGATAGATAGATAATATTAAGATAGTTTAGATAGAATAGATATGAGATGGGAATAGATAGTAGAAAGATAGAATGAGATAATAGATGGAAAAGAGATAGATAAAATGATAATAGATATGAGTAGATAGATGGATAGAAAATAGATAGATAGATAGATAGATAGATTTTGAGATAGATAGTTTTTTAATTTTTTTTTATGAGATAGATAGATATAAGATAGTTTAAATATGAGATAAATAATAGAAAAGATAGATAGATAAGAGATAAATAGAACATAAATAGATAGATTTTAGATAGAAAATGGGATAGAAAGAAAATAGATATGGATAAAATAGATAGATAGATAGATAAAAGATTAGATAATAATAGAAAATGGGATAAAATAGAAAATAGATAGTTTAATGGAGATAGAAAAATTTGATAGATATGAGACAGATAGATAGATAGGGAGAAATGGATAGATAGATATGAAATAATAGATAAATAGATAATAATAGATAGATATGAGATAAAAATAAAGATAATAGATAGGGGGATAGAATAGATAGCTAGATAGATAATAGATAGAAAAGGAGATTAGATAGATGGGTTAGATAGATAGTTTAGATAGATGGGAATTAGATAGAAATTTTTTGGGGGAATTTTGATAGAAAAGATAATAAAATGGGAATAGTAGATAAAATAGATAGAAAATTTAAGGAATAGATAAATTATGTAATATAACAAAAGAATAAAATATAAAGAATCACGAAAAAATTTAAAAAAAAAGGTTTACCCTGATTGGGTGCAAAAAAAGTTACAGGGGTTTAAACCTGCCTGTCCAAAAAATTTGCAAACTGCTGCTCAGGAAGGGGGGATGAAGGCAGGGAAATTTAGAAAATTCAAATAAAATAAATTAAAAAAATGAAAAAAAAAAATTTCGGGGCATTGCTGACCCGGTTTTTTCCCTTTTAGGGCCAGGGCCCGGGCGGGGACTCACTGTTTGGGCACGTGACCTTCTTTCACCATATAAATGCAGGGGGGTAAGTGCGGGAGTGCAAGGCCCCGGGGCTCGTCTCGATTTTAGGTAATTAATTTCCCTTTCAAATTTGCCCTCTAATACAAATCTCGCCGCCTTTATTGAGCCCCCCTGAATCTTTATTTTTTTCGGTTTTTTTGTTTTTTTTTAAGCAGCAGATTTTTAATTTGAAATTGAGATCTGTAACTCCTCCTCCTTTTTCCCAATTTTCATCGACAAAATTTCAACCTTTTTTGGTTTTGTTTTTTTGTTTGGGCAATTCCCCAGAACTCTAATAATACCTTGAGAAGTTTTTGATACCCTTTGGGGGATATTTTTAAAAAACAAACAACCTTTGGGGAAACGGCGATTTTCGGATAATCCACGAGAGGGGCGGAAAAAATAAGAGCGAATCGCAAATCTTTACAGTGAACCACCTAAATATATCAGGGAGAGCAGGTTTTTCCCCTCCCAACAACTAAGACAAAGGGTGTAACTCAGGACATTTAACCCTAATGTATGTACAGTGACTGCACCAGCAGAATAGGAGTGAAACTCTGGGGTATAATAAGGATGTAACTCAGGGTCAGGAAAAGGATAAGAATTTTATGGGACATGACTGCACCCAGCAGAATAAGGACACACTCTGGGGGGTTTAAAACAGGATGTAACCCCAGGATTTAGTACAGGGTTAAATAAAGTATGTACATTTACTGCACCACAGAATAAATGACACAGCTCTGGAGGGTAATCAGGGTGTAACCAGGATCAAACAGGGAAAAATAAGTATGACAGTGACTGCACCACAGAATAGTGAAACGCAACTCTGGAGGATTAAAACAGGATGTAACTCAGGATCAGTACAGGGTAAGTAATTTTAAAGTACAGGACCCGCACCAGCAGAAAAAATGAGTGCAGTCTGGAGTATCCCTACAGGATGTAACTCAGGATCAGTAACAGGATAAGTAAAAGTAAAGGGACACAGTGACTGCACCAGCAAAAGTGAGTGGGAGCTCTGGAGGATTTAAAACAGGATGTAACTCAGATCAAATACAGGGTAAGTAATGTATGTACATGACTGCACCACAAATAGTGGGGCGCAGCCCCTGGAGGAAAAACAGGGTTAACTTGGGGTCATACAGATAAATAATGTATGTACAGTGACTGCCCAGCAGAATAGTGAGCGCAGCTCTTTAGGTATTTAAAACAGGAAAGTAACTTTAGGAACCCGTACAGGATAAGTAAGGTTTGGGAAAAAAAAAAACAGTGACGCCCAGCAAAAATATTTAGTGCAGCTCTGGAAGGGTAATACAGATGTAACTCAGGGTCATACAGGAAAAAGTAATGTATGTTAAAAAAAATTTACTGCACCAGCAAATAGTGAGCGCAGCTCTGGGGAAAATACAGGGAAGTATCTCAGGATCAAATACAGGATAAGTAAAGTAGGGACACAGTTTACTTTCACCAGCAAAAATAGTGATTTCACTCTGAGGATAAAACAGGAGTAACTCCCGGATCATACAGGATAAATAATGGGATGTAATTTACTGCACCCCGCAGAATAGTGAGTGCAGCTCCAAAGTATTAATACGCTGCTATAAAAAGGGTTCACTCAAAAGGGAGTCAGAGGTTTTGTTTGTGAAATGATTTAATCCTTTTTTCTCCCCTCCCCTCCCTTTCCGTCCCCTCCGCGTCTGAGAGTTTCAAACAAAATTTTAAAATTGTAAGCTCCCTTTTCCCCAAGTGGGATCAGGTTTTTTATATGACAGCGCTGCTGAAATCAACAGGACTTACGTCTGTGCAGGAGTTGTAATTGCCTGGATGCAGATGGGGGCCCCCGGGAAAAAAATACCCAGATAAAACTTTTGATTTTGAAAAGACGCGCACAAAGTTCTGCAACATTAAAGTTGAGACTTATCAAGTTTTATTTTGTCCGGATTTTGCATAATATTCGTTTGGGTTTGAAAACAAAACTGTCCCTTCCCCTCCCCTCACCCCCGGGGGGAAACAGGAGACGGAATAGGTAAAAATAATCTTTTGGGGCACAAAGTCGCTAAAAGGACCGGGGCGAAGTCACCTGGGATCAAGATAAAGGGGCCGACCTGGAGGTGGAACCCCTCCCCGATGGGTTTAAGCCTCTGGGATTTTCTCCCGCCGCTTCTTATGGTCTCGTTCAGGGCTGACATATGACAATTGTTTACGGGGAAAAACCCCCCCATCTGCCATGACTCGCCTATAAAATTTTTTCCCTATCACAAGGGGATTATTGGGGAAAGGGGGGGTGAAAGCTCAAGCGCCCTCTGTTTTGGAATTTAAAAAAACCCCCCCCAATTTGCTTTGACCCACTGGGGGCTTTGGAAAGGAAAGAAAATTTAGCCAAGCCAGCATAAATCACTGGGAAAAACAGCCGTTTCGGGGGTTTTTCCCCCCGGTCCCGTACAGAGCAGAGCGATGCTGGCTTGGGTGAAAGGGGGGCAATGATGGCCAAAAAAGGGAAGAAACTCTCCTTAGGTACATGCAGATGCTTTGTGAAGTGCAATAGGCAATTTCGAATCTCCACACGTCTATATAGGCGCTCTGCCTAAGGAGAGATCTTCCCTTTATAAGTTTTTTTCCAAAAAACCCTTTTGACCTAACTCTTTTAAAAGGGTGCTGCCTAAAAGGGGTTTGATGGGAGAAACACTAATCCTTAAAGGGGGAGCATTTTCCCCCCTTGGGACCCCTTTTTCCCACAAACAGTTTTTGGGCCCCCAAGGTGTCGTCTCAGAATGGAGAGCCGGTAACGCTTGCATCTGACTCCCCTTTCTGTTCTATGGGATTTTTTGGCTTTTTTATACTGAGCCAACCCCCTTTTTGGAAAACCCATTCCGGAGATAAACATGATTCCCCAGACAGGGGCGAGCCAAAAGGGGGTGCTGAGGTGCAGCCCCTATTGGGCCCTGCAGTCGAGGGGGCCCCCAAAAGCCCCCTTTTTCCACAGTAATGGGACATGGTAGCTGGGGGGCCCCATTTTTTACTATTTTCAAAACCCGGTCCCAGAAGCCAACTTTGCCCCCTGGCTCAGAGATTTGGGAAACAAATCAGGACGTTTATGCCCCTTTTCCTACTGAAACACAGAGTCCCCCTGGTGAGAGCTCCCCCTTATAGTTTCACGATGAGCCCGTTCCATCTCACCCCTTTGTAACCCAAACGATTGCCCCTTTTCGGTTTTTTGACTTTGTAACATGTTGGCAAAAAGCCCATTGTTTTTTCATGGAACTTTGTATTAAAATTTAAATTTTACCCCATCTGCCCGTAATTTGTGCATGTATCTTTAACCTTTTGAAGTACAAGGAAATTCCCGGATGAATTTTGCTTTAGCCCCAAACCCGATTTCGGGTTTTTCATGCGTGTTTTCATAAATTTTTTTTCCTGACAAATTTTGGGTTGGGAAAGGAAAATAAAAGTAGGGCGATTATTGGGCTCCCCCTTCCCGAAAAAGCATCTTTTCCCCCACCCATTACTAGCTTTTCCCCTTTTACCCTATCATCCCCCCTTTTTAAAATTTAAATTTTAAAACCCCAAATTTTCCCCGCCATGAAGGTGAATGGGAGATGGGGAAAGGCACTGGGCCTTCTCCCGGTTTTTTTTCATAAAAAAGGCTTGCAATAGCCCATGGGGATCAGGTGAAACCATAGGTGGGCCCCATGATATGGTGAGCCCCCGGGACTGCTTTTCAGGGAGGGAAAGAGAGAAAAAGAGTCAGAAAACAAGATAAAGGGTTAGTCATGTAGAGTAGCAGTAGGGCAAGCCCCAAGAATCAACTCCAGTGGGGACCCCAAACAAAACATCCTAAAGCCCAGGAATTAACTTCACTTTTGGGGCTCCAAAAAAAAAACTCCACTGGTGGGCTCCAAGAAGTAACACCACTAGTGGGCCCCCAGAATCAACTCTGCAGGAGGGCCCTAATAATCATCTCCACTGGTGGGCTCCCAGAGTCAACTCCACTGATGGCCCCAAGAATCAACTCCATTGGTGGTCACAAGAATGAATTCCACTGGTGGCCCCCAAGAATCAACTACACTGGTGGGTCCCAAGAATCAAGTCCAATGGCGGACACCAAGAATCAACCCACGGGTGTCCTAAGAATCACTCCACTAGGCCCCCCAAGAATCAACTCCACGGGGGGTTCCCAAGAATCATCTCCACGGTGGCTCCAAGAATCACTCCACGTGGCCCCAAGAATAAACTCCCCTGGGCCCCAAGAACACT
The DNA here is from genome assembly GCA_025379985.1 of Phyllomedusa bahiana. NCBI lineage: Eukaryota > Metazoa > Chordata > Amphibia > Anura > Hylidae > Phyllomedusa > Phyllomedusa bahiana. The sequence continues at coordinate 13,737 of JAODAL010068188.1, forward strand.
CCAATGGTGCCCCAAAAAAAAAACCCCCCGGGGGCCCCAAATAAGAACTCCACTGTAGTCCCAGGCCCCCCAATAGAACGCCTTAAACAAATGCATATCATAACTGCAGTCAACACAACCATGGCATCTAAGCAAAATGCTGAAGAGGGTTTTCCCTACTGTTTGCCAATTGCCCCTGTGGTCGTCGCAATGTGCCAAGGGTTGTCATGGCAGCTGGGGGCCAAAAAAACCCCTATCCGCCAGCTACTACCCATTTATATCCTTAAAAGGAGAGGGCAATAGAGACCAAGATTGAATGTGAGGGGCTTCAAAAACCACTTGTCCACCGCTCGAAACATTGGTTTTCCCCCAATATTTCCATATTTTTTTTGAACCACCCCCTCATTATTCGGGTACTGGCTCTGCACCGGGATGTGGCCTCCGTGACACATCAAAGGGTATTTTTATTTCACCGTCATTTAGCAAGTTTCGTTGCCCTGATTACTCACACACTGTGTGCAAACCGCGACACGACTCTTCAAACCGGGGCCCCCAACTTCTGGCTTCAAACAGATCACTTTTTCCCTCGCTCAGAAGTTTCATTTCACTTGATTTTTTATTTAAATGCAATTCCCACCGTCAAATTGTTAATCACAGCTCTGAGAATATTTCTTTAAGGCTTCCCCATTACACAAAGCCGTTGTGAAATTTTCCCGGAACCGCGGGATGTTTTTTTTTTTCTCCACAGTGAAGTCCGGGGCGCTTAGGTTCTGGGGGTTTCAATAGGTTTTACATTTTGTAGTAAATCTTAGGGAGTGTAAACACAACGTTGCAGAATTTACTAGTGAAAGTGGCCAAATGTATCAAAAGAGCACCTGCTACATGTAGGCTCAAAGTGGCCCAAAGGTGAGGAGGGGGGAAAAAATGGGGGGCCCCTGGCATGTCAAGCCTGGGACTGCTGGTTAGGGAGAAAGAGAAGCAGGGAGAAAGAGAAAGTGTAGTATTTGTAGGGTGGTTCCAAGGAACCAACTCCACTGGTGAACCCCAACAATAATTTCCATTGGTGTTTCCTAAGAATCAACACCATTGATAGGCTCCAAGAATCATTTCCACTGGTGGGACCCCAGAATCCACTTCACTTGTGGGTCCCAAAGAATCAACTACATCAGTGGTCCCAAATAATTAACCCCACTGGTGGCTCCAAGAATCAACCCCACTGGTGGATCTCAAGAATCAACTCCACTGGTGGGCCCCAAAATTCAGCTCCACTAGTGGCCCTAAAAATCACCTCCACTGGTGGCCCTAAGAATCACCTCCACTGGTGGAGCCCAAGAATCACCTCCACTGGCGGCCCACATAATTAACTCCACTGGTAGCCGCAAGAATAAGCTCCACTGGTGGCCCCAAGAATTAGCTCCACTGGTGGGTACAAAGATTCCAGTCCACTGCTGGGCGCCAAGAATCAACTCTACTGGTGGGTCCCAAGTAATTGACTTCACTGGTGGGTTGCAAAGAAGCAACTCCACTGGTGGATCTCAAGAATCATCTCCACTGGGTTTGGGCCCCCAAAAATCAACCCAAATGGTGGCCCCCCAGAATCAACTCCACTGGTGGGGCCCAAAGATTCCAGTCCACTGCAGGGCACCAAGAATAAACTCCACTTGGCAGTGTTGGGTCCAGGTCTGACACTGTCTACATCATATATATGACACAGATCACTAGGTGAGTTAGAGAAACACACAACCAGCACTAAAAACCATTTAAACATTGAAGTAGTGGAACATTTAAGCTGCATTACTGCTTTGCTTCAATATGCAACAGATAAAGGCATTTAGTGCACAGTTTGATCAAATTACATATGCCCAACTACTACATCAAGGTAGCCTTATGGTGGGCAGAAGGAATTTGATTAAACTGTGCACTAAACACCTTAATTTTTATCATTATAAAGAGTATAGAACAAAATTTTAAATGTTCCACTAGTTCAGTCTATGTGGGTTTCAGTGCCGGCTGTGAGCTGCTGTCTTTGGCATCTGAAAATTTAATTCTTGCAGTCAGTAGCATCTATGCAATTTCCAAATGAAGGTGCCATTTCTTGTCTTTGACTACTGTGGGTGAGTTAGATGCTTCCTCTTCCTTCTCCTCATAGCAGCCCACATTGTTCTCAGAAGGTCCCGTTTTGTTTGCATGGTTTAACGAACTTGTAAAAAATTTTTTTTTTTTAGAGTCTTCAAGGTCAATTAAACCCCCGGGCTTTTTTCCAAGTCTTTTTGTTTCCAACACAGTCATTTTGCGTGCAACATCCAACATCAAATCCAGCGACATTTTTGGGTTCTGGTAAATTTTTTGGACTTTTTGCCAAAATTTAAATTTCGGGCTAAACGCATTAAAAGTCTTAGATTCGTGTCAATACAAATTTTTACTATTTTGCCATGGGCAATTTAAAAACTCTATCAGTTCTCCTCAAATTTGCAGGAAACCCTATATACAGTGATTTGCTACTCCCAAAAAGGAATCCAAAAAAACTTTCTTGGGGGGGTCATCACTATCTGACTGGACCTCGATCCGCGATAAAACCCTTTTTTTTTGGGGAAACAGTTGGGGAGGTCGGCAAAGACTTTTAAATTTGGGGGTTTCTCACCCTTTCTATAGTGTTACCCACTGCAGAGGGGCTCACAAGGAAACCTTATATGTTTCATGCCCTCACATTAGTGATGACTGCCCAAGAAAATGTTTTGGGTTCCTTTTTGGGGTTTTGGCAAAACAATGTGTGTATATAAGGGTTTTTCCCCGCAAAAAGGTGTTTGTTCCCCCAACTTGATAAAAGAAAAGGATGATTCCTTCACAATTTGAAAGGGTTTAATGGGAGGTTAAAAACAGGTTTTTTTAAAAAGGTGTATCGGGGTAAGTGTTAATAAATAAAGTTTAAATTTTTGTGCTTTATGAAAATTAGGGAACTGACAAATTTAAGTTTGCCTATGGCAAAAAAGTAAATATAGTGATTTAAAAAACACTCTTTTTTTTCTTTTTCTAGATTCCCCTTTTTTTTTTAACTTTTGGCAAACACAAGGGCAGTTTGAGGTGGAAAGCTTTTCAAAGAGTAACAAAAAGAAGGTAAAGGAAAAAAAAGTATTGTGACTATAGGATGGGCGGTGGGGGCGGAAGTAAAGGGTGGGGCGGGGGGACTTTGATGTAGGGGTGGGGGGTG
>JAODAL010068189.1:0-16922 GCA_025379985.1 Phyllomedusa bahiana
CAGCAGCAGCATAGGTCAGACAGTGGCACAATGACATTCTGGGGGTTGGCAAAACAGTAGTAGGCCACGAGGGGCACAATGACAGAGAGTGGAAGTGAGGGCAGCAGCAGCATGAGATCAGAGAGTGGCACAATGACAGAGAGTGGGGTCACGGCAGCAGCCACAGTAGCAGCATGAGGTCAGACAGTGGCACAATGTCATTCTGGAGGTGGCAAAAACAGGAGTAGGCCACAGAGTGGCACAATGACAGAGTGTGGAGGGCACTGCAGCAGCCACAGCAGCAGCATGAGGTCAGGCAATGGCACAATGACAGGGTGTCGAGGTGACCGCAGCAGTAACAACAGCAGCAGCAGCATGAGGTCAGAGAGTGGCACAATGACACAGTGTGGATGCCACGGCACCACAACAGCGGGCAGCACAGCATGAGTCATAGAGGGGCACAATACAAGTGTGGAGGTGGGTGGCAATACCATCCCTGAAGATGGGGAGGCAGATGGAGAAACTGTCAGCGATGTGTGCATCAGGCGGGGGGCGGCATCAGAATAGGGGCGAGGCAGGTATTTTGAACCGAGACTCATTTCTCACAGTTGGGTGAGGCGTCAGGCTGATGTAGTCTGACGCCTAAGGCATTGGTGTGTAAATCCTGGCCGATCCACGCCTGATTCATCTTGACAAAGATCAGTCGTTCCACATTTCCTGGGGACAAGCGATTTTCTCCTTGGGTAACGATGGCCCCCGCCACACTGAAACCCCTCTGATGCCACACTACTGGCCGGGCAGGAAGCTTCTCCACAAAAAACCCTCGGCAAGTTGCGGCCACACATCCAGTTTGGCTGTCCAGTAGTCCAGCGGACCTTCTAACTGGGTGGCAGAGGCATCTGGCCCGAGAGATGAGGGCAAGAGAACAATCCTTCTGCACAGGGTGGCCTGACTGGCTGAAGGGCACTGGGCGCTGCTGCTGCTGTTGCTGGGCGCAGGATGGACCACCACAACTGAGCCACGTTTCTCCTAGGCCACTGGATAAATGATGCTGCATAAGTTGACGCGGGGCCCGTGGTGCCCAACGTTAGCCCCCTTTGGCCACGCTTCACTTTCTGCCCACAGATTCTACAAATAACCCATATCGGCTCCTCCGGTGTCTTCCCAGAGACCTGCCACACCGCCGAGTAGCTGACTTTACAGCCATCGCTCCGCCCTGAGTGACTACTACCGCCGTTCCTCCGAGCCCTTGCCGCTACTTCTTGGACCTGCGAAGGGTTTTCTCCCCGTGGCCGTTTGCCTGACCCACTCTGCTACCTGTGACCCGACACACAACCCCTTGCGGCTGTGGCTGCCTGCCCGCGCAAGCTGCCCACCTCTTTTTCTGACGATAATGAAGCCTTGCTTCACCTGGCTCCCAAGTGCGGTCGGCTACATCATCATCGATTTGTGTTTCATTGTCACTGCTGTCCTCATCACCGGTCTTGGTATGCAGAGGCTGACCCCTCACAACATGACCCCCATGCCACTCTCCACATCTAAACTTTGCCGCGTACTGCAAGAAGCAGGGGATATTGGCCCCATTTTTTGCTGCCAAGTACTGCTGACTGTCCTCCTCATCCTCGCTGTATAGTGGCACTGAGCCCAGACCACATAGTAGATCACGGGCTGAGGGAACCAGATGGGACAGAGGCAGGTTGAGGACAGATGAGGGCCGCTGACCCGCTCCTGGTCCATGCCAACTAAGGGTTGTGTCTGACGTTCCCACTGACTCTTGGCTGGGGTTGTCAGATGTCATCTGGGAGGAAAGTGGATGACCTAGTCAACCAATCAAGAACCTTTGGGGGTTGCTGAACAACATACGGCCGCTAGATGACACCGGCAGTTCTGGCCTCACCAGTGACCCCTGCTGTGACGTCCCCTTGCTGTGCTGCGACCTGGCCTGCCCAGGAATGTTTGTGCAACTGCCACTCGCGGGTGAAGAGCCTCCACCTCTCTGTCTGACATACTGTTTGTTCTAAAAGTACAGACCTGTTTGATGAAGATATCTGTATATGATAAATACACATCCTGTATTTGACTCCAAATGAACCCACTAACAAGCTTGGGAAACCCTTGGATATAAATTGCGCTCCACAAAGGGGCAGGAAAAAATGTACTTGTATGTGCCGTTAAAAACACTGTGTTTTTTAAACTGAATAAAAAAGCACAAACAGGGTTAATTTAACCCTTTAATAATTATGCACAGGGGAAAAATTTCTTCTTTGGCGGGAAAAAAACGGTTTATTCATTCACCACAACACAGAAAAAGCTTTAAAATTTAAACCCCCGGATCAAATTGCGCAAAAAAAATGGCAACCAAAAATACCATTTTTTAGCGTGTTTTAAAAAGGGGTGTATTTTACGGGAAAACAACAACAGAAACTTTAATTAACCCTCGGTTATGAATTATGCTAAGGCAAAATTTCTTTTCTGGCGGTGGAAAAGAACGTTTCTTTTACTAAGTTACAAACGCAGAAAATACTTAGTTAACCCTTGGGTGTAAATTGTGCAAAAGAAATATCTGCCAAAAATTACCGCTTTGTAGCGGGTAAAACGGGTGTATTTTACGGAACACAACAACAAAAAACTTGTAATTAATCCAGGTTATGAATTAAAGCTAGAGGCAAAATTTAATATTTGCCGGTGAAAAAGAACGTTTCTTTTACTAAGTACAACTGCAGAAAAATACTTAGTTAACCCTTGGATGTAACTTGCGCAAAAGAAATGTGCTGCCAACATTTTCCAGCTTTGAAAGTGTTAAAACGGCGTGTATTTTAAAGGAACACAACAACAGAAAAACTTGTAATTAAACTTCGGGTTTTGAATTAAAGCTACAGCAAAATTTTCTTCTTTGGCGATGAAAAGGAACGTTTCTTTTAATGACCACAACACATAAAAACGCTTAATTAACCCCTGGATCTAAATTGTGCAAAAGAAATGAGCAACCAAAAATTACCAGCTTTGTAGCGTGTTAAAATGGCGTGTATTTTACGGAGCACAACAACAGAAAAACTTGTAAATTTAAACCCTTCGGTAGAATTATGCTACAGGCAAAATTTCTTCTTTGGAGGGGAAAAAGAACGTTTCTTTTTGTGACCACAACAGCAAAACAACGCTTAATTAACCCCCGGATCTAAATTGCCCCAAAAGAAATAAGCAACCAAAAATTAAGTGGTATTGGATTGGGAAAAACACTTTTTTCTTTAACTGAAATACAACAGGAACCCGGCTTAGATAACCCTTGGATATTCAATGTGCTGAAGAAATGAGCAGATAGCATTAAAATGTACATGCAGATGCATTGGACGCACACTGGACTTCAGTTCCAATACCCCACAAAATCAGAATTAGAACGTAAGAGAAGCAGTCTCTGAGACAAGCTGTGACACTCCCCAAAAATCGCTGTATAAAAGTGAGTTTTTTAGTATGAGATATCATAAGCAGCCGTGGAAGCACCTTCTCTGCACAGTACAGTGAGAGCGGTATGTGCTCCCAGCGTCGCGCCCGGACTTATATAGTGCGGTGACGTCACAGAAACCCGCCGGTCTGTGATTGGTTTCATCTCTGCACATATCATGTAGGCTACGCCCTTCTTCCTCCCAGACTTCTTTGCCCCATGTAACGCCATGTGCTCGCAGCCATTTTATCAATGAAAAGCACACTTCGTTCCCGTGAATCATCCCAAACTTCAACTTCGTTCAGAATCGAAGTTTTCCTGAAATTCTAAACGAATTCCACTTCGTTAGAATCGATTCGCCCATCTCTAGTTATGAGACAAAGGCCCGTAAAAGCATGACTGCCAATTCATAATAAAAGGGTTTTATTGATACGCGTATCCAGGGCTGTATTTATAGGTCGTGCTGCCCTAGGCACTAAACCCTAATAAGCCCCCATTAACAAATTAGATTGCCATGCCCTTTTCATATTATGCCACACCCCTTTACAAAAGCCACACCCACTATGACCATATAACTGCTCAAGAAGAAAGCTAATTGACGTGTTTGCTGTCACCCAGCTTTGCTAGATGTTGGAGAACCTATTCAGCATACAGGATAGACTGGGGATGCCGCCACACTGTGCCTACACCTAAACCATTAGACTTCAGCCAATAAAAACCACACTGCAGCTTAAAGGGAATAGGTCACCAACATTTTATTTTATTTATCAAATCCAGACCCTGATCCATATTCTTTTCTTCTTCAACATTTTTATTTTCTGATTGTAGATTTTAGTTTGGTCGTCTGTATATGATTATGATCTATGACACATTCTCACCCATAGCAACAAATCAGACTTCATTTTCCCAGAATGTTCTAAGAAATGAAGGCGGTGGCAGGGGGGGGAGGAGGGCAGGGAAGACACTGGGGCCCCCTGCCTTCACAGTGGACAGGTCTCATAGTCAGATGGAAGGTCTAATAAGATTATATATAGGTGAGATGGCCAGGTGGTCAAACAGCATAACTACCTAAGGGTGCTCTCACACAGCGCCTTTTTGCTGCGCTTGTTAATGTGTGTGTTTTTGTGCAGAAAGGCACAGTGATTAATACTGTACAGTGCTGCGGTGCAAAAATCGTGATTTTACTGCGATTTTTGTGCAGCAATGTACAGCATCAATTGTTTGTGCCGACCTGCACAAAAAACACATTAACAAACGCATCAAAAACACACTGTGTGAGAGCACCCTTAGGCTGTTATGCTGTATGACCCTAAGAGGTGCCGCCCTAGACACCCGCCTATATGATACCTACATACACATCACATGAGAGCCCTATATGATACTGACACCTATACAACACATCACATGACACACAGTTCCATATAGTCTGATAACTCCCATTATATGATAGACAGCTCCATATAGTCTGATACCTCCCATTATATGATAGACAGCTCCATATAGTCTGATACCTCCCATTATATGATAGACAGCTCCATATAGTCTGATACCTCCTATGATAGACAGCTCCATATAGTCTGATACCTCCCATTATATGATAGACATCTCCATATATTCTGATACCTCACATTATATGTTAGACAGCTCCATATATTCTGATACCTCCCATAATATGATAGACAGCTCCATATAGTCTGATACCTCCCATTATATGATAGACAGCTCCATATAGTCTGATACCTCCTATTATACGATAGACAGCTCCCTATAGTCTGAGACCTCCCCTTATATGACAGCTCCATATAGTCTAATACCTCCTATTATATGATAGACAGCTCCATATAGTCTGATACCTCCCATTATATGATAGACAGCTCCATATAGTCTGATATCTCCCATTATATGATAGACAGCTCCATATAGTCTGATACCTCCCATTATATGATAGACAGCTACAAATAGTCTGATACCTCCTATGAAAAGACAGCTCCATATAGTCTGATACCTCCCATTATATGATAGACAACTCCATATATTCTGATACCTCACATTATATGATAGACAGCTCCATATTATTCTGATACCTCCCATTAGATCGATTAGACAGCTCCATATAGTCTGATACCTCACATTATATGATAGACAGCTCAATATAGTCTGATACCTCCAATTATACGATAGACAGCTCCATATAGTCTGATACCTCTTATGATAGACAGCTCCATATAGTCTGATACCTCCTATTATATGATAGACAGCTCCATAAAGTCTGATACCTCCCATTATATGATAGATAGCTCCATATAGTCTGATACCTCCTATTATATGATAGACAGCTCCATATAGTCTGATACCTCCCATTATATGACAGTAACACACAGCTCCATATATTCTGGTACCTATAACATGTTCCCCTGCCTCCCACCATTCCTAAAACCTCCCACTCACGTTTCCCCTGCCTCCAGCCCCCACTCACGTTTCACCTGCCTCCACTCCCCACTCACGTTTCACCTGCCTCCACTGCCCACTCACGTTTCACCTGCCTCCACTCCCCACTCACGTTTCACCTGCCTCCACTCCCCACTCATGTTTCACCTGCCTCAACCCCACTCACGTTTCACCTGCCTCCAGCCCCCACTCACGTTTCACCTGCCTCCACTCCCCACTCATGTTTCACCTGCCTCCAGCCCCCACTCACGTTTCACCTGCCTCCACTCCCCACTCACGTTTCACCTGCCTCCACTCCCCACTCACGTTTCACCTGCCTCCACTGCCCACTCACGTTTCACCTGCCTCCACTCCCCACTCACGTTTCACCTGCCTCCACTGCCCACTCACGTTTCACCTGCCTCCACTGCCCACTCACGTTTCACCTGCCTCCAGCCCCCACTCACGTTTCACCTGCCTCCACTCCCCACTCACGTTTCACCTGCCTCCACTCCCCACTCACGTTTCCCCTGCCTCCAGCCCCCACTCACGTTTCACCTGCCTCCACTGCCCACTCACGTTTCACCTGCCTCCACTCCCCACTCACGTTTCACCTGCCTTCACTGCCCACTCACGTTTCACCTGCCTCCACTCATGTTTTACCTGCCTCCACTGCCCACTCACGTTTCACCTGCCTCCACTGCCCACTCACGTTTCACCTGCCTCCACTCCCCATTAACGTTTCACCTGCCTCCACTGCCCACTCACGTTTCACCTGCCTCTAGCCCTCCCCTCCCTTCCCCCGTCCCCCGAATCACTAACCTGTCCTGCAGAGTGGGAGGCCTCAGTCGTCTGCTCTTCTGCGCCGTCCGTGCGCTGCTGAGTGGGATGGGCGCGCTGCTCCTCTCTCTCTCCCCGGCCGGCTGCTTCCGCTCTTCAGTGGCGGGCGCGCATGGTTAGGGAGAAGAGGAGGGGCAGCGCATCCCCCTCCTTCCCAGCAGCGCACCGCGCCACTGAAGGGACAGTAAGCTTGCTGATGCTGTCTGTCATAACAACGGAGCGCCGGAAGGGAAAAGCAGTATGTCCCTACCGGCGCCCCGTTGTCCGCTGTCGCTCTGCAAAAAAAAAAAACCAGGGAATCCCGCCGCTGCCACTAATGATAAAGTCACTAGCGGCCGCAACCTCCACTTGGGGGGGCGGGTGCCCGGAGGAAAATAGAAAAAAACAAAAAAACTCCCGCTGTAGTGCCGCCCCCTAACAGGCGCCGCCCTAGGAACATGCCCACGGGTGCCTAGTGGGAAATACGGCCCTGCGCGTATCTTGCCTTCTTGCCCATAATACATCTATGTATGGGATATAGTGTATAGTAAGTTCCATCGAGCTATGCTAGCTGCCTGCCTATAAACAGGCATTTCCATGACATCTATGTGTGTGGCCAGCTTCATCGTTGGTTGGTATTCAAAAGATTAAAGGATTTATTATGTCATACAGGGAGGGATTATGGAAGCAAATTAATTATGTTGTTGTCTTTAGATTGTTACAAGAAGATGTCTGGATTTACATTACCAACAGGTAAGTCTGGTTTAGAAAAATTACTCTAATTTACCAAGAAAGGAGGAAGGTAGCGAAATACAGCAGAGGGAGGTGCCATTGTTAAAACTGTCAGAAGAGTCAGAAGAGAAAGACTATTAGAAAGCATGGCCCACACTGGCTCGAAAATGGGAAACTTCTTAGTGGTCCAACTGGACTGTGTCTACATTCAGTAAAAGTGAGGTTTTAGTTTTATGCTGAAAATGTTATTTTTGGGTAAGTTATAGAGTCTGAATGTTTAAAAGAGGCGTTAATTTTATTTTGAAATCATAATTTTGTTCATGTTTTGGTTGTAAGGGGGTTAAACTGGGGTGGTAGCCTTCTGATTACCCCCTTATATGCAGGGCAGTAACCCCAATGGGCTGGTAGTGGTGCTTTTGAAGGAAGATAATGGCACACCAATAATTGGACACTGAGTTTTAAAAGAGCACTGTACACACCTGAGCTGCTTCAGGGTTGGCAGTTACAGGAAACATATACTGTAGCTGCTGTTGATTCTGTTGCAAAAATCACCTTATTGAAATCATACTTTGGGCCATTGTTGCAGGTATCCATCCAGAAACCTTTAAAAGTTACCTCAATCTGTACAACAGCCACTGAAGAGCAAATTAGTCTCTTTTGGACTATGTTTGCTATATTTCATATAGAGTGGTAGACCAGGCTCTTGTGTCTGGCACATAAGGTGTATACTGACAGGAAAAAGAGCAAACGGACTCCTAAAGAGACAATGATTCTCCTACAGTTTTCCATGGTGCTGCTACAGAGGACACACAGCACAGAACATGATTCCATCAGAATAAAGAACTTCAATCATCCAAATTCTTATTTTCATATTCAAAGATACAATTACAAAATGTTTTAATAGATTTACGTAACCTATGTTAGATGACATTCATAAGTCCATTCTATGAGAATTTTCAAGTATCCAAATAACACTTTAAATCCTTATTTTAGAGTTTCATTCAAAGGGTATGTTCACACAGCGTAATTGCGGCGCATACAATACACGCTGCAATACCGCGTGTGTTTTGGGAGTCGCGCTGACTCCCAAAACATGCCGTGTGTTTTTGGGTATTCCCAAAGCACGGGGGGGCTGACAGCCCACCGGCCCGTTGACAATCATTGTCAGTGGCGCGTATTCGGCGCTAACAATTGACATGTCACTTATCTCCCCGTGCATACAATACGATCGTATTGTACGCGCAGGGGGACAACGCGTAATCCATAGTTCTCTATGAGAGCTATGGATTACCGTTATTGTGGCGCACATTTCACTGCGTATAATGCGCAATGCGCGCCAAAATAAGCCATGTGATCATACCCTAAGCAGAGTTAAATCATGTCCTCTCTCAAAGCTGCATAAAAGGTTACAATGTTTTGGTGAACACCCATTTTGTTTAGCACACCTGAGACTCATCGTACCTTCCTAAAGTAGGAAAAGCACGCACCCTTTATGCAAATGCTACTCATTAGCTAGTAAGACCAATCTATATTAAAAATATTAAACGCATATACATATATATATATATATATATTTATATATATATATATATATATATATATATATATATATATATATATATATATATATATATATACAATTTATCAATTTATCAATTTTCTCCAGAAAATATATATACACAATTTATCGATTTTCTCCAAGAAAAAAAAATAAATAAATTAACCTCTCTCGTCAGCATGAATTCTCTATTCTCCAGCACAGGCACCGTACTGGCCCGTCAATAGCTTTCTTCAAAAAATAGTTAAACAACTGCCACAATGCTTAAAAGACACTGATGAGTTCTTGGAGAAAATTGATAAACTGGATGTAAGTTATGTCACATTTTTATGTACTTTCCATATTAAAATCTCATATACAAATATCCCCATAGAGGAGGGGTTAATGCTATATGGAAAAAATTGGTTGAGGACTCTCATCTGTCATCTCATCTATAGAAAGATTATGTTTCATTTGACATTATTGGATATAATCTTAATGAAGAACTACTTCAGATTCTGCTCTGACTTCTACTTACAGCGATAGGGGACCTCGATGGGGTCCCCTGTCACACCAAGTTATGCGAATATTCATGTTTCATCCGTTGAATCAGTATAAATCATTCACAGCCAATATAGACACAATAGTAAATTGTGGTTGAGGTATGCGGACGATATATCTTTGTTTTATGGACAGGCCCAGAGGAAAAACTAAGGGCGACATGTATGATTGGGAGTTGCGCCTGTTTTCTGGCGAAAACTGCGGCTCACCGATCCGAATACCATGTTGGACGCAGTGATGGGGTGTTAGGCGCAAGCTTCACTACTTTTGGATGCGCCTAACATGAAGGGGCGTGCAATGGGTGCGGTGTGGGCGTTCTGGGGCGGGACGCGGCACTTTCGAATACTCCGAGGCATGCATGATCGCAGGTCGGCAAAGTGAGGCGCATTGCAGCGCTCAACAACTCCGACAGGCAGACCTAGTTGATTGTGGTCTAAGTGAGCCGGAGGAAGCGAAGTGAAGCGAGAACGTAAAATTAGAGGAAAAATATATAAGATCGCAAAAGAAATAAATCTCAGTGCAATGAGGCATGGAGCATTCCAAAAATCGTTTTTATTAGGTGTAAAACATTCTCTGAAAAAGAGCTCAAACCTTCTGAAAACATACAAAAATAAAATCACTAACAAAAAATCAAAAACGGCGCAACATCAGGAATTTGGATATTGGAAATGGCTGGGAAATACAGTAATTTAAATTCTATAAGCGCTTCTCATTTGTCGGCAGAAACCAGCCAATCAGAATAGGAGTGACAGTGACCCATTATAACCTATGGAGAAGTATTGACCAATCACATGAAAAGGAGGGAAAGTTCAAAACACAGTAAAAAAAGGCAGAAAAGAGCTGATTGGTTGAACTAGCGGGGGTTTGCCTATCCCGGCCAATCAGAGTGCGAGCTACTTTGTTCCATGGAGAGATTGGGGCAATGAAATCTCAGCTCCGTGAGACATGGAGTTTGATTTAAAAAAATCATTTTTATTAGGTATAAAATATTATCTGAAAAAGAGCTCAAACCTTCTAAAAACATACTTCAATCAAATCACTAACAACGCGTTTGTTGCCGTCACCGGCGCTACATCAGGAACTGGGATATTGAAAACTGCCGGGAAATACAGTAATTCAAATTCTGTAAGCGCTTCTCATTGGTCGGCAGAAACCAGCCAATCAGAATAGGAGCGACAGTGAACCATTATAACCTATGGAGTAGTATTGACCAATCAAATGAAAAGGAGGGACAGTTCAAAATACAGTAAAAAAAGGCAGAAAAGAGCTGATTGGTTAAACCCAGGCGGCAGATATGAATCCGCCAATCATATGTAGTGCGTCTATTTTGACTGGAGCAAGAAGGGCGTGATAGAAGGGCGCCCTAGAGTTCAATGGGGAAAAGAAATGCAGAGCGAGCTCTGTTTTTGATTATTTTGGCCAAAGGGAGAGCGAGCGACGCTCTTATGGGTTTTCTAATGCAATCTCTAATAAAACTGTGCATGCCCGAAATCAAATGATAAGACTCACGAAGTTTTACCGATCTCTATATGAAATTAATTTATTTTCGTTACATCCATATTATTGATCATTGGCTTATGAAAATAAAGAAATAAAAATGAATTTATTTCCAATATCCAAATTCATGATGTTGAGCCATTCTTGATTTTTTGTTAGTGATTTTATTTATGTATTTTTTAGAAAGTTTGAGCTCTTTTTCAGATAATGTTTTACACCTAATAAAAATGATTTTTTTGAATCATACTCCATGCCTCACGGAGCTGAGAGCTGAGATTTATTTCTTGAGCGATCTTATATATTTTCACTTTAAATTTTAATGATCCACTTTTTCACTACATTTAGTGGCTTTTAGACAGCTTTGATTTTTCACTTTATTCATTCATTCATTTTATAGACATCTCTTTTTGCTTTTCAGTAACATGTTTAATGATTTTTCGCAGATTTCCAGCCTGTCTCGAATCGGAATACATGTTAGGCGTAGTCCTTCTGCGCCTAAGTCCCGCACTGCGACTCACACACTGGCGAGGCGCAGGGAACTTTTCACCGCATGTATGAGCGCACCTTCTCGGGCGGCGAATCTTAGGCGCAGTCCCACCCTGCGCCTAAGTCCTGCACTGCGTCTCACAGACTGGCGAGGTGCAGTGGACTTTACACCGCATGTATGAGCGCACCTTGGGCGCCGACATATATGAGGCGCAGCGTTCACTTGAAATCGGGCGAAAAAGTGCGCTCCGATGCCTCGAGCTTGATACATGTCGCCCTAAATGAATTTTATCGATATATCAATCAAATATATCTATTACGAGAGTTTATGATTATGAAGCATGCTCAAGCAACCTCCTTCCTTGATGTACAGGTCTTTAAGACCTAGAGGCCACCCAGACAGACTAGAGGCTAACCTCTACACTAAAGATACAGATCGCAATAATCTGTTGAGATTTCACAGTTATCATTAGTGTTGATCGATCGGATCGATAAAAGTTAAAATTGAATCAATTTTTATGGGTTTCTCGATGTGATTTTTCCGGTTTACGATCAATGCACCGTGCCATTTTCACTTTAAGCTGCTTCCGGTCCTTTTGGTGGCCATCCAGTCGGTGCAGAGCACAGAGGGGGGTCATAACGTCCCCACTGGGGTGTAGGGATATCATTGACTGCTAAAATCACATGACCCTATTATGTGTATGTCACTGTATTTCCTGTTGAACGCCATTTTGAGTTTAGTCTATAAACTGAACACACTGCTCTCTGTGTACTTTGGTGGACTGCAGGCAGGCACACCATTTCCCAATGATTTGACAAAGGAAAACTGCTATTTAGATTAATTCGGGTTGGGATACAGCAAGATTAGAGAATTATAGTCAGCAGTAGTGAGAGTTTGCTTATATTGCTGACTGCATCTTTCCTATCTTTATTTTGAGTGCCAAAAAATGTGTTGTTCCAGTTTGTGGGGACAACTAGTGCACAAGACCCTGTTAGGAAATCTGCTTCTTGCTTGTTTCTTGCTGAAAATCTTATTCTGTGCCCAAAAGTTCCTTGCTCCAGTTTTGAGGGGACAGCCAGTGTACAAGACACTGTTAGGAAATCTTTCACTTTTTGCACCAGGGCCCAAGAACTTGAACTTACACCTTTGCAGGCTGGACTAGAATAGACGGCACTACCATTGGTGGCAGCGAGAACATGGCAATGGGGAACATGGAGGTTCCGGTTTGACAAGATTAGGCAATGGGGAACAGCGAGGTTCTGGTTCGACAAGATTAGGCAATGGGGAACAGTGAGGTTCTGGTTCGACAAGATGGCAGTACCATTTCCGATGGGAAACATCAAGGTTTAGGATAACAGGGCTTAGTACATTTGGTGGTGGAGGCATTTGAAAAATTAAGATTTGGAGGGCTACAATGAGGAGGAGTAAGAGATGTATGCAGTGCACATCAAGTTAATACAGGTGTATATTCAAAATAAATTCAGCCGTAAGATTTGTAAATCTAGCTGTTGGCAGCAGAATATAACTTGCCGAAGCAGCAGTCACAGGAACTACAGATATGAGATGTAGTGTAGTTTAAATGTGTATTTCACATTGTCAAGAAGATGTGCTACAGTTCACTGGTCAGTGACATCGGCAACCAGGGCAACAAAATGGTCAGACATCCATGCTTGATTCATTTTTATAAATGTCAAATGATCCACATTCTCAGGGGAAAGACGGATATGTTTGTCAGTTATCACCCGCCAGCTGTGCTAAATGTGCATTCCGAGATAACGCTGGCTGCTGGGTAGGATAAACCTTCTATGGCGTGTCGAGCAAGCTCAGGCCATCCAGTTTCAACACCCAGAAGTTGAATAGGTTCAGACTAAGTCGAAAAACATCGATGTTGAGCTGCAGATAGTCATGGACCATGATCTTAAGGCAGTCTCTGTGTGTCTGAATGCTGCTTTGCCTTGCAGGCATTGGTGAGGTGGTAAAAATCGATTGCCAAATGTCACCCAGTGGGTTCTGCCATACTGCCTGCTGCAGCTATTTGCCATTCTACTGCTGGCACGTTTGCTGAGGTTTTTCCACTGTCACATTAGAATGTGAAGAAGAAGCAAAAATGTTGAGTTGGTCAATGAGCACTGTCTGAAAATCCTGCATTCTACTATCAATTCTGGTGGGTGGACGGAAATTTCTCACTTTTGTCTTGTAACGTGGATCAAAGAGGGTGGCTTTCTTTTAGAGGGAAATCCAACACCAGGGGATTCTCTTTTATTAGGACAGAAAAATTATATGCAAGACAATATGGGTACAGGGAACAGTGAAAATGTTAAGACAAATAAAAAATGTCATCCATGTCAGGCAGTATAGGAACACTTGGCTTTGCCATCCCCACTCCATGTCAGAGAATCCACAAGTAAGATAGCAGGAGGCATTAGGTTACAAAGAAATAAAAAAATAAAAAATAAATGTACACATTTGTCCGTCTTGTCAGAAAAAACCTGGGCTTGTGCTCCTCTCCACTCGCTCAGGTAACACCTCATCGCATCTCCTAGAGAATTGACAACTGCATAAAATGGGCATAGTATTCCAAAATACTTAATACAGTTAAAAAAAAATCAAAAAGACGTGGTGGGATTCCCTCCTGTTTTAAAAATGTGTTTTCTAGAATTAAACTACTAAAAGACTTGCATTTACAAAGTAGCTAATAAAAATATCCCTCTGAATTGTACAAGGGAGGTACAGGAACCACTGATAAAAGACTTGAACAGATGTAGGTTATTCAGATTTGGATTCGTTGTCTCCTCCATCGGATGTTGGGACCTCATCACTTTTTGTCTCTCCGTTTTCGGATGGCAGATCTTCCTTAGTTTCTTCTTTGTTAGCTTCTTCAGTCTGTTTACCCTTCGCTCCTATCTTTCCCTTTGCTGAAACATTTTTTGTCCTCAGACTTTTCCTTTACTGCTGCATTTTCCTTTTTTGCCTTTATTTCAGCTTTTGGTGGAGCTGGTTTAGCTGACAACCATGCCGACCTTCCTTGGGCTCATCCTTGGCATCATCAGCATCAGCGGCATTGACCTTTCTTTTAGGCATGGCGATTATTTTGTGCTTGCAGCGCTACTGGAAAAAAAATATAAAAAAAACCCCTGTGTAGTCTGTTGAAATCCCTTCCCTCCTGCAGATGGAGACCTCACAAAGAACTAGCTCACTGCTCCGCGTCTGCAAGTGGTTAATATGCCACAGCCAAGAGCTAAAGCTCAAACCGGATAGCATCCCTCCGCCTCTTTATCTCGCTGTTCATTTTTATTGCCTTGATGCATGGATCATGTTGCAGTAATGTAGCATCCAAGCACTCATATGTGAGATGCTGCCAGGATCTCCCAAGCCTCAGAGTCGAGGGGCACTAACCAGATCTTCCTCTTCCTCCTCTTCCTGTAATCTGTGCGTGCCAACCTCTTACCACTGTAGGGTAATCAGTACTGATGGTGTCCATCCCTGCCTCTTCATCCTCCTCCACTTCCTCATCCTGACTATCACCAGAGCCCTGGCTAACCTCATGTGCTCTTCTCTGTGACCTGAACTGCAGTCCTACACCCACCCTCGACCTAGAACCAACGCCTAAAGAAGACCTATACAAGTGCGAAACAGCCTTCTACATCCTCTGACGAGTGAGGCTCTGTGTCTTCCTCCTCCTCCATCTCTCCTGGGACCTGCTGCCACAGAGTGCCTGACGCTTGTTCAAGTAAAAATATAACCAGAATGGTCCTGCCGATAAGGGCATCGTCCCGACTGAGCATTTTGGTGGCCTCTTCAAAGCTGCCAAGGATGGTGCAGAGATCCTTCACCTGGCTCCACTCTCTATGGGTCAACACCCCGAGGTCCGCACCACTGCTAGTCAGGGCATGTGACATTTCATACTGCATAATGGCATTACGCTGCTGCCACAATCACAGGAGCATTTGAAGGGTGGAATTCCAGTGTGTTGCCACATCACATATCAGATGGTTGATGGGGAGGCCCAGATGACACTGCAATGCTGCCAGTTGTACCGAAGCAGTGTGTGAATGCTGGAAGCGTGAGCTAAGACCTTGAGCCTTCCTCAGCAGACAATCAAAACCCGGGTAGCGCTTGAGAAATTTCTGCACAACCAGGTTCATGACGTGTGCCAGGCAAGGGATGTGCGTAAGTCTACCGTAAGTGCAGCAAGGAGATTACTCCCATTGTCACAGACCACCTTGCCTGGCACTAGGTTCTTAGCACCAAGCCACTGGTTGGTCTGAGTGCGCAGAGCCGTCCACTGGACTCTGCACCATCCCAGCAGTGTTGAAGAGTGTCAGCCGAGACCCATCACCAGCGGCACTGTCATCCACCAAACTCACCCAGTGAGCAGTCAGTGAGATTTAATGCCCTTGACCGTGCTTACTAGTCCATGTGTCTGTAGTGAGATGGACTTTGGTGGACACAGATGCAGCCAACGCGCTGGTGATCTTCTCTGCAGGGCAGGGACAGCTTTTCTGGCAAAGAAATGCCTGCTTGGCATCTGATATTGGGGGCATGTCAGGGCCATGACATGGCGGAATCCATCTGTGTCCACCAGGCAGAAAAGCAACATTTCCAGGGCCAGCAGCCATTCAATGCCAACATTCAGGCTTTTAGCTTTGGGATGGTTGGGGCAAAAGCATTTCTTATGCTCCCACACCTGGTACACACAAGGCTGGCTGTTGTTCGGCGTCCAATCTAGTCAAACTGGAACCTCCATATTCCCCACTGCCATGTTCTCGCTGCCACCAATAGTACTGCCACCTAATGTAGTGGAACTGGAACCTGGTTGTTCCCCATTGTCATGTTCTCTCTGCCACCAATGGTACTGCCGCCTAATGTAGTCAAACCGGAGCCTCACTGTTCCCCATTGCCATGTTCTCGCTGCCACCAATGGTACTGTGACCTAATTTTGTCGAACTGGAACCTCCATGTTCCTCATTGGCATGTTCTCGCTGCCACCAATGGTACTGCCGTCTAATCTAGTCCAGCCTGCAGAGTCGTAACTTAAAGTTCTTGGGCCCTGGTGCAAAAAAGTGAAATGGGGCTCCTGCCAGTTACCATGTGCCATTTCCAATACCGTTGTCTTCTTATGTGTCAAAGGGTCCCCGTAGTAGCTGCTACCGCTGTACCTCCTATAGCTATGCTTTTCAGTTAGCCATTGAAATGAATTATTTTAGCCTCTGAATTTTTGTCTATGACTCTTAGAGCCAAATCGTTGTCACTAAGTTGTACCACCTATCCAGTTTACTGTTATGGATGGTAATTCCAGCTTCTCCTCACCTGTTTCAGTATAAAAATTAACCTGATCATCCTCTCCCATTGACTTTAATGGGAATCGCCGATCGGATTGAGATCACCTGATAGTTTCATAGTTTGTAAGGCTAAAAAAAGACAAGTCGTCCATCTAGTTCGCC
>JAODAL010068190.1:0-16922 GCA_025379985.1 Phyllomedusa bahiana
CAAATTTAGATTCTATATGCACACAAGTGTGACTGGTACTTTTAAAAGCGCTTTTAGAAGATCTAGCATTAAAACTCATATTTTGATTTTGGTGATAGTAGGGAATTTAGCTATTATTTGCCTATTGACAAACTGAATTTGAGAAAGGGATATTGGAGACCCTGAACTGTTGACCCTTACTTGGTTTTTACACTAGATTAGCAAAGTTTATTTTTTTTCATATATGCGCTATTAAAATTTCACAGTGCTGCTCACATTGGTTCCTGTCCTCATTAGGGATCACAGTCTAAATTCCAGACTAACCTATCATATATACTCGAGTATAAGTCCACCCAAGTATAAGCCGAGGCACCTACTTTTGCCACAAAAACCGGGAAAGCTATTGATCGATTTATAACCCTAGGGTGGAAAATGCAGCGCTACTGTGAATATCAAAAATAAAAAGGTTTACCAATTAAAATTACATAGGCAGTTTAATGTCCCCCATAGGCAGATACAGGCTCGTATAGGCAGTTTAATGTTCCCCATAGGCAGATATAGGCTGGTCTAGGCAGCTATATGTCCCCATAGGCAGGCTATAGGCAGGTAATTGCCCCCATAGGCAGGTTATAGGCGGGTATAGGACGTTATTAGGTAGGTATAGGTCGCCCTAGGCAGGCTATGGGCAGGTATAGGTCGCCCTAGGCAGGCTATGGGCAGGTATAGGTCGCCCTAGGCAGGCTATAGGCAGGTATAGGTCCCCCTAGGCAGGCTATAGGCAGGGATTAAGGTCGTTATAGGCAAGGTACAGGTCCCCCTAGGAGGCTATAGGCAGGTATAGGTCCCCCTAGGAAAGGGGTTTATAGGCAGGTATGGGGTCCCCATAAGCAGGCTATAGGCAGGTATAGGTCATCCTAGGCAGGTTATATGCAGGTATAGGTAGGGTTTTAAAACAAAAAACAAACACTTACCTTGATCCCCCGCTGCTCCGCCTCCCGGGTGCTCTCCTCCGTCTTCTCGGCACAGGCAGGGTGATGTCATCAGGCCGCGAACGCAGCGTGAAGACCCACGCTGACTGTGCCGGAAACTCCGAGTTTTTAGCCGCCCGGAGTCCACTGTGGAGCAGGGAGCGCTCGCTCTGTGCCCCGCAGTGGTATCTCTTCACTTCTGTGCGCTCCGGAGGAGTCGCACACAGGGGAGGAGATATCAAACAGTGCCCGGGCTACGACAGCGCCCGAACGCTGTCAGCTGTACTCAGCATTCAGTTATATGCGCTCCCTGAGGAGTCGCATATAGCTGAAGCGTCCCTGTTGGCACTCGGGCCCATCCAGCGACCAGTGCCGCAGGGACTCAGTATAAGCCGAGGGGGGATTTTTCAGCACATTTTTTGTGCTGAAAAACTCAGCTTATACTCGAGTATATACGGTACTTATATGCTTTTTTGGAGTTTGGGTGATAGTGGAATACCCACAGCAAACATGGGGAGAACTCCTTGCAGAGGTTGTCTGTGGTCAGATATGAACCCAAGACCCTAGTGCTGCAAGGCAACAGTGCTAACCACTGAGCCACCTTGCTTGCTATGAGAGCGTAAAGCCAGGGGCATAACTAGAGAAGCCAGGGCCCCAAAGCAAACTTTTGGATGGGGCCCCCTACCTCCCCCCCTTCACCCACCTCCCTGACCACGACCATGTACCAGGACATGATGTTAGATAATATAGATAATACAAGGGGTAAATACCTCACCCTACATCTCACTATTCTATTGCTACCAATCAAATCCGCTATACCAAAACCAACATTACCAATAACACTACTACATATGGACCGGATTATACCGCCAGAACATGACCACAAATTACACGTAGTGACTGAATAATACCCGTACACTATTACTGATCAGTACACAAAGACCAATAGTACCGCCATATAGTGGTATATACTAGTGTACACAGGTTCTGCAGACTGTATATTACCTCCATACAGTGACCTTTATAGTGGTAGATACCAGTTACACAGCTCTGTAGACTGTATAAAACCACCATACAGTGACATATATTAGTTGGTATTACCAGTGTACACAGGCTCTGCTGACATTATAAGTGATTAACAGTGTAGTTACAACTTGTGAACTCACAGGTGACGTTTCTCTGACAAGTCGTTGACTTTCCCCTTTGTTCTACATCCGGTCCAGTCCGCCATCATGAAGACATCTCCCGACCACTTGTCCCTGCAGATTTAGACACAAAAATATCTTACACTCCTCACTTTTCCAGCACCTGCCCCCCTGGCTATATGGGGTCCATTTAGGCAGGCAGGGTTTAGATAGGATATATGGGGCCCCAAATAAGCAAGGTTTAGGTAGCCCATATAGGCAGGCAGGGTTTAGGTAGCTATAGGGAGCCATACAGGTAGACAGGGGTTAGGTGGGCTATAGGGGCCATATAGGTAGGCAAGCTTTAGGGGGCTATATAGGCAGGCTGGGGGGCTATGCAGGCAGGCTAGGGGTATCTAGGCAGGCTAGGGGGGCTATACAGGCAGGCTAGGGGGCTATAAAGGCAAGCTAGGGGGTATACAGGCAAGCTAGGGGGGTATACAGGCAGGCTTAGAGGGGTATACAGGCAGGCTTTGGGGGGTATACAGGCAGGCTTAGGGGTATACGGTAGCTATAGGGATATTCAGGGAGGCAGACTTAGAGCTATTTAGGCAGCCTTTTGGGGGCTTGCAGGCAGGCTGGGGGCTATGCAGGCAGGCTGGGGGTATCTAGGCAGGCTAGGGGGCTATAAAGGCAGGCTATGGGGCTATAAAGGCAAGCTAGGGGGTATACAGGCAAGCTAAGCAGGTATACAGGCAGGCTTAGGGGGGTAAACAGGCAGGCTTAGGGGGGTATACAGGCAGGGCCCTTTGGGGTTTTTACAGCAGGCTTAGGGGGTATACAGGTGGCTTAGGGGGTATACAGGCGGCTTAGGGGGTATACGGCAGGCGTAGGGGGTATACGGCAGGCATAGGGGGTATACGGCAGGCTTAGGGGGTATACGGGCGGCTTAGGGGTATACGGCAGGCTTAGGGGGCATACGGCAGGCTTAGGGGGTATACAGGCGGCTTAGGGGGTATGCAGGCAGGCTTAGGGGTATACAGGCGGCTTTAGGGGGTATACAGGCAGCTTAGGGGTATACAGGCAGGCTTAGGGGCAGGTAAAATAAGAAATAGTTTACTTACCTCGGTCCACGCTCCCCTGGTGTGACGTCACCGCGTGCGCCCACGTGAACACAGAGGGCCGGCAGGGGAAGTAGCAGAGTGGAGAGATCAACGCTCCGTTCTGCTGCCTCCCTGTAGCGCTGCCTCTGAACGCTTGGGCCTAAGGGCCCGGGCGTGCAGAGGCAGCATGCAGCGGGGCCCCTCAGCTCCCCGCCCGCCTCAGTGAAGTGTTAAGTTCACTGCCGGCGGGCCCAGGAACGGCATTACCGGGGTAGCGGACGCAGTAGCAGCTGCCCCGGGGCGCGGGCCCCCCTGAGTGCACGGACCCAGGAGCAACTGCTACCCCTGCTACCCCGGTAGTTACACCCCTGCGTAAAGTACACTGTTATCTGATCTCAGTTCATATCAAAAGCCATTTAAAGGGAAACTGTCACATTGAACATGCTGATTTGCTGGTAGCATGTTATAGAGCTGGAGGATCTGAGCAGACTGATATATAGTTTTGATGGAAAAGATTCAACCGAACTTGAAATTCATTCATATAAATCCCAGCTTTTTCTGTGTTGAGGAGTCCAGTAGGCGGTGTTATCAGTGATTGACAGTTTTCCTTGTATGAGTGTCCACACAGAAATGGCTGTCAATCATTGGTATCCCAGAATAAGCAGGGATTTATATGAATAAAATACAAGTTTTACTAAATCTGAATCCCCCACAGAACCATATATCAGCTAAGCTCCTCCTACTCTATAACATGATAAATTTCGGAGTGGATTCATAATGTGTTAGGGTAAGTTCAGACGCTGATTTAGACACTGTTTTCAGGGCATTTCCTTGCCCCCAGTTCATTTTAATTCATTCCTATGTAAAACAGTGTTGTAGTTTACACACGAGAAGGTGTTTATGTGCATTTTACGCGCTTCTTTGGACACCGTTTTGGGTGCTGGAAAAGAAGTGTCATGTCAACTCTTGAAGCGTTTTCAAAGCTGAAAATCCACATAGGAATCAATGGAGAGCTTCAAAACCTCAGTGTGATTTTTGACTCTGTTTTTGCCATGACTCTTAATTTGTATGGGTGTTTCAGACAGAAAACAGTGTTGGAAAACTTCATCCACAACCTTGTCCAAAACCTGATCAAACCTCATCTGAATAGGCACTTTTCAGACAAGATTTAAATGCCGAAAATTCAGCATCCAAATCAGCCGAGTGAACATATCCCAAGGGTATGGCCACACAGTAGTGGTAAATTCTGTTTAAAGAATCCGGCCGGTATTTTATCATCTTTTGGATGGTTTTAGGGGATGGTTCTGTCTGCGGTTTGCAAATTCGGCCATCCCCCTTAACCATTGAACAGTACATCATATGCCCGAATGAATGTGCATGTTCCACATTTTTTGGACTGTTTTCAGATTTCAAATCTGACCGTCAGAAAATCTGAGCTGTGTGGACTACAACTCCGATTTTCCATTTAAGTCTATGGGGATGGTTGACAGTTGTTTTTCATATCCGAAATCCATCTGAAAAATCGTCTGAAAACCTTTGCCATGTGGACTTACCTTTAATTGTCAAGTTAAGCTTTGCTACATTTAACCCTTCCAACTGATTAGTGGTGAAAGATAATAGACATTTATAGTTTACTGTATGAAAATTCCAACCTGATTGACTTTCCTCTTATGCATTAACAAAAAACAATCATCTGAATAGAGCAATGGATAAAGTCAAAATCGCATACAATAATGAGATGATATACAAATTGTCTAATATAATTTTAGGAGTCAGACAGATATTATGGATCAATAGTAAAGTACATTTCTAAATGCAAATTTATGTATCAGTATAGTGAGAATTATGTTTAGAGAGCAAAGAGGTTGATGGGTTTGGGTAAACAGGAACACTTAGGACATAAGTAAATGCCCACGTGTCCAGTCTGCTCAGGGAAAATGAAATTTTTGCTTCTGGATCCATTAATTACTTGTCTAAGCAACATTTTAACTATTCTCAATGTACAGTAAAATAGTGTGGTACTGTGTTAGCCAGATAAATCTATGTGATATTATATAATTTTGTGTCAAAAGAGACTTAAAGGGGTTGTCTCACTATAAGGATTGCTTTTTATGTTAAAGATCTTGGCAAAACAAGGCACTTTGCAATATATGTCCATTAACAGTGTCCTACCTATTCTGAGATATCTCCTCTTGTATGAGCTGCATCAGCTCATCAGGTTGCTATAGCTACAGACCTATTAGATCTGTCCTGATAGTCTGCCAGCACTGGTTGCTATGGCTACAGACCTGGCTTCTGCTTGCAAATCTAGTGGGAAGCCAGTAAACACACCCGTTGAATTCAAAATGAAACCAAGAAAACAGGACTGAGGTGAGATGAGGTAAGATGTCATCAATGTAGTGAGACAACCCCTTTAAGTATTCTAGGGGTGATACTAGTTATTGGCTATCTAGAAACATTGTACTTACAAGCTTTCCAAGCAAGGTGGCCCCTTAATCGGTCAAGTTTACAAATGAATAACTGGGAGAGGAGCATAACATTTAAGATATGTTACACTGAGACATTGTAAATGGGGTGATACATCATTAAGATGAGTCTAAGCCAGACCTGGGCAAAGTACGGCCCCCGGGCCGCATACGGCCCGCCAGCTCGTCGGATGCGGCCCGCGGCGTACGATGCCCAGGTCTGCTAATAGTAGCACTGACGGCCCGCGGCGGCCGGGGGTATTGCTGAAGGCCGCCCGCGGGGGCCGTGAGCGCTACTATTACTGGTGAATAAGGCAGCGGCACGGGGGAACTCCGCTCACCCCCGCCGCTTGCCTCTCCTGGGCGCACGCAGAGTAATAACTGTGCGGGCCCAGGAAAGTTGACGGAGGATTTTTGTCCCGGCGCTGGCGGCATGACTACATCACGCCACCAGCCCGGGGGAAAGCTCCTCGATAGAAGATGAGCGGGAAGCAGGTAGCCAAGGTGAGTATCAGTGTTTGTTATTTTGGGCATAAAACATATACCTGCCTGTGGGAAGCCCTATCTTATACCTCCTGTGGGAAACCCCATCTATATACCTGCCTGTGGGAAACCCTTTCTATATACCTGCCTGTGGGAAGCCCTATCTTATATACCCGCCTGTGGGAGCCCTATCTATATGCCTGCCTGTGGGAAGCCCTATCTATATGCCTGCCGGGGGAACGCCCTATCTATATGCCTGCCGTGGGAAGCCCTATCTTATGCCTGCCTTGGGAAGCCCTATCTATATGCCTGCCTGTGGAAGCCCTCTCTATATGCCTGCCTGTGGGAAGCCCCATCTATATGCCTGCCTGTGGGAAGCCCCATCTATTATGCCTGCCTGTGGGAAGCCCTATCTATATACCTGCCTGTGGGAAAGCCCTATCTATTACCTGCCTGTGGGAAGCCTATCTATATACCTGCCTGTGGGAATGCCCTATCTATATGCCTGCCTGTGGGAAGCCCTATCTATATGCCTGCCTGTGGGAAGCCCTATCCATATGCCTGCCTGTGGGAAGCCTATCTTATGCCTGCCTGTGGGAAAAAACCCTATCTATATGCCTGCCTGTGGAAAGCCCTATCTATATGCCTGCCCGTGGAAAAGCCCTTTTCTATATGCCTGCCCTGTGGGAAGCCCTAATCTATATGCCTGCCTGTGGAAAGCCCCGTTCTATATGCTTGCCTGTGGATAGCCCTGTCTATATACTTGCCTGTGGAAAAAGCCCTTTTCATATACCTGCCTGTGGATAGCCCTGTCTATATACCTGCCCCGTTTTGGGAAAGCCTGTCTATACCTGCCTGTGGAAAGCCCTACCTGCTTGTGGGGAAGACCTAACTAGCTATTACCTGCCTGTATGGAGCCCGAACTAGCTATATACCTGCCTGTGTGGAGCTTTAACTGTATTCTGCCTGTATGGAGCCCTAAATAGCTATATTTCCTGCCTGTTTTTGGAGGGCCTTAAATATACCTGTCTGAGGGGAGCTATATCTATCTATAGACCTGCTTGAGGGGAGCTATATCTATTTATATAACTGCTTGAGGGGAGCTGTACCTATCTATATTCCTGGCTGAGGGGACTGTACCTATCTATATTCCTGCCTGTGGGGAGCGTACCTATCTATATTCCTGCCTGTGGGGAGCTGTACCTATCTATATTCCTGTTTGTGGGGAGCTGTACCTATCTATATTCCTGCCTGTGGGGAGCTGAACCTATCTATATTCCTGCCTGAGGGGAGCTGAACCTATCTATATACCTGCCTGTGGGGAGCTGTATCTATCTATATACCTGCCTGTGGGGAGTTGTATCTATCTATATACCTGCCTGCGGGTACCTATATCTATATACCTGACTGACTGAGGGGAGCTGTATATACCTGACTGACTGAGGGAGCTGTATATACCTGCCAGACTGAGGGGACATACATCTACATACCTACCTTACTGAGGAGAGCTGTATATACCTGACTTACTGTGTACCATGAGTAAGGCAGGTATATAGATACATCCCCCATTAAGTTTCCACAAAAATAATCACCCAAAAAACGATTTTTTCCCCCCCGTTCACCCTATGTTTTTATTAGTCCGGCCCTCCGAAAGCATTGCACTTTTTCATGCGGCCCGATGGGAAAATTAATTGCCCACCCCGTGTCTAAGCAATAAAACTGAAGCTATTGTGACAGAAGTAAGGGCACTAGAGGGGATGACTTAGGAATTCAGTGATCCTGAGTTAGTGTGGTATTGGGGTGGAAAGGGTTCCCACATAACTGATCATACATGTAGGTGTCAAACCGAGCCCTTGTGTCCATAACGTTTGGTATTAAAACTTTTAAATCCGTGACAGTGTGTGATGCTCCATATGTTTGGCCATAGATCATTCCTTCCTATTGTGTGTCTCTGTGGATCCATCCTGGAATGTATTTTATGCTTTGTTTCCCCAATTCATATTCCTTCGGGATACCTTTTACACTGTATCATATACACCACATTAAAGGATGTACATGGCAGTGATTTTGTTGCAGTGTTGGGTATGTAGATGGTAGTTTGTTGGTAGAGTGCTTTTTTTTTACAACTTAAATCTGTAAAAAAAAAAAACTGTTGGGGCTCACAGTCTAAGTTTCAGATTAAAGGGTTTTCTCACCATGCACTTTCACAGAGTCACAGCCAGCTTCAGACTCACACTTCCTGGTCAGGCTGTGGGCGGTTCTATAGCAGTGATTGGCATATCGGTTCTGCTATTCCTAGTCAAAATGACTGCAAAAGATGTAAAAACTGTAGTACACAAGACTACAGAGTTCTAAGGAGTGAAAACATGTCCTGATCTTAAACAAACAAAGCTCAGTTTCTAGAGATTACACACAGTACGGAGTGACAGAACATTGGTTGGCCAGCAGCTGCCAGTTATGCGGATAGGAGAGAGGCGAGCGAGTTGGTAACAAAGAGAAACTTGTATGCACTCAGAAGAAATAACATCTCATCTCCTCAACAAAGTAAAATAAAAAAGCAATGTATTTGATAACAGTCTTCATTAGCTTTCCCAACATGTTAAAAGCTAATCACTATAATGAGAAAACCTTTTTAATGCATCAGTATGTTTTTGGAGAGGGAATGAACCCTCACAAGCATAGGGAGAACATACAAACTCCTTGCAGATGTTTCCTTTGGTGAGATTTGAACCCAGGACTGCAAGGCACTGAGCCACTATGCTGCCCTGGGATGAAGTTACCAGTCTGGCTTTTAACTTCTGGCCTAATGTCCTGTCTAACGATGTCCCATTGACCAAAGAAGGCCTCGTGTGAGTAACACTATTCTTTGGAAATATGTGGACACATATCCTGCATTTTCTACTGTTACAAGGGAAAGTGCCAATTTGTTTAGATGATAAGAGGGAACTTTTGATAATCTTTTAGTTCATAAAGCTTGTCATACATGTTTAATAGTGGTCAAGCAGCTGCTCATAACAAACTCCATTCATGCCTTGCCTGATCCTTTGTTCCCCAGACAGATGTAAAAAATATTTCAGTAGAAAATCTTATATACAGTAAATAGTCTGCCAGTCCTGCTGAAATTGGTAGGTTCTGCTAACCATAGTCTAATATGTATGACCACCTTTAGTCATCGCCTCTGTTGGCTTTCATCTGTATCTACAACCTCAGTCTTATTGTCTCATCCTAATGTTGTATAGAAAGGAGAAAAGATTTTGTCAGCTCACCCGAGGTAAAGGCTATGATGAAGGGTGCCCAGCACCTGAAACGCGTCATCCACTGCGTTTGACTGTCCTGTGTTCTCATGAATTTTATGAATACTTTGGAATAAATACTAAGAGCGACATGTATGAACGGGTTTTAAAACGCCTGATTCCTTTGGCGTACACTGCGCCTCCCAGCCCGAATCCCGCTGTCGGAGCAGCGTTCGGACATTTGGGCTGCGGTCCGCATGAAGGGGGGGGCGTGGGCGGCAGTGGGCGCGGTGGGGCGGGGTGTAGGCGTTCGGGTGGGACGCGGCGCGCTCGTATAGTCCGAGGCATGTACCATCGCGGCTCGCCAAATCGCGGCGCTCGGCCAGCTCCGACAAGCAGACCAGGTTTTTTTTGGTCTAAATCCTCCGGCGGCGGCGAAGTGAAGCAGGAATCCGAACATGCGAGGAACGGATCGAAGATCGCGACATATGTCTGGGCGCTCCGCTCCGACAAGCAGACTTGGTCGAAATGCTCCGGCGGAGGCGAAGTGAAGCAAGATGGAACATGCGAGGAAGCAGTTTCGAAGATCGCGACAGAAATCTGGGCGCTCCGCTCCGTGCAGCAGGAGTATGAATGGGGAAAAAATCGCCTTTATAAAGGCGGAAAACAGTGTCAGAAGAGAGCTGCACGTAAAAAATACACATAAAAAAAAAAAAACATCACTTTTCCAAACTCTAGAACAGCGCAATATCAACAAATATGATATTGCAAATTACGGGAAAGACAGAAATTCAAAATCTGAAACCTATTCTCTTGGTCGCGCAAAAACCCGGGCCCAAATCAGAATCGGAGCGACGTGACATTAAAAGCTATGGGAAAAATTTCCCAATAAAAATCCCAGCGGGATAATTCAAAATACAGTAAAAAGCTGAAAGAGCTGATGGCTGAGATAAGGGGTTTGGGCTAGCTCCCAATCAAAGGAGCGAAAAAATTCCCATTCTAGCCTTGGGAAGTGTAGACCAATCAGATCCGGGCGGTAATTCAAAATACAGTAAAATGCTAAAAAGGGACTGATTGGCTGAGCTAGCGGGGTCTCGGCTAGCTCAGCCAATCAGAATAGGAGCGACAAAGTCCCATTCTAGCCTATGGAGAAGTGTAGACCAAATCAGAATCCAGGGCGGGATAATTAAAAATACAGATAAAAAGAAAAGAAAAGAGCTTATTGGCTGAGCTAGCGGGGGCTTGGCTATCCCAGCCAATCAAGCGCGAGCTACTTCTCCCATTAAAACTCTAGGAAGATGACCCGCACTCAAATCTCGGCGCTCAGCGCCGCGGGGCATGAAGTATTAATCAACAAATTATTTTATACAGTGTAAAACATTCTCAGATAAAGACCAGAACACTTCTTTAAAAATAAAGCAGTTAAAAACCCGAACAACGCGTTCGTCGCCGAGACCGGCGCTACATAGGGAATTGCAATAGAGAGAATTGCCGGGAAATACAGTAATTCAAATTTGTAAAGCTATTCTCATTGGTCGGCATAAACCAGCCAATCAGAATAGGAGTGACAATGCCCCATTAAATCCAAAGGAGGAGAATTGACCAATCAGAATAGGAGCGACAGTGGCCCATTCTATCCTATGGAGAAAATGGACCAATCATATTCAAAGGCGGGACAGTTCAAATACAGTAAAAAGGGCAGAAACGAGCTGATTGGTTGAAGCAGCGGGGGCTCGTCAGCTTAGCCAATCAGAGCGCGAGCTGCTTTCTAAAAGAGTTCTAGGGGGGAATCGAAATTTAAAAGATGCGCCGTAATTTGGACCAATGGGAGAGCGAGCGACGCTCCTATGGGTTTTCTAATGCAATCTGGTATAAAAGTGTACATGGCTGAAATCAAATTATAACACTACAGAAGTTGTGCCGATGTGTATATAAAAGGAATACTAATATGTGGCTAACGAAAAAAAAAAATTTGAAATCAAGAAAATCATGCTTTTTCTTTATTTTCGATGCACCCATACTATTAAACCTTGGCTAATGAAAATAAAGAATAAACATGATTTTATGGATTTTTTTTTTTTTTTTTTCAGTTAGAAAATTATTATTATTCTTTGTATATACACATCGGCACAACTTCTGTAGGGTTAAAATTTTTGATTTCACCATGTACACTTTTATACCAGATTGCATAGAAAACCCATAGGAGCGTCGCTCGCTCCCCCATTGGTCCAAATTATGGCGCCTCTTTTAAATTTCGAATCCCCCTAGAACTCTATGAGAAAGCAGCTCGCGCTCTGATTGGCTAAGCTGGACGAGCCCCCGCTGCTTCAACCAATCAGCTCGTTTCTGCCTTTTTACTGTATTTTGAACTGTCCCGCCTTGAATATGATTGGTCCATTTTTTCTCCATAGGATAGAATGGGCCACTGTCGCTCCTATTTTGATTGGTCAATTCTCCTCCATAGGATATAATGGGACATTTGGGCGCTCCTATTCTGATTGGCTGGTTTTTGCCGCCCAATGAGAATAGCTTAAAAAAATTTGAAATACTGTATTTCCCGGCAATTCTCTCATTGCAATTCCCTATGATCGCCGGTCTCGCCGACAAACGCGTTGTTCGTTTTTTGGAACTGCTTTATTGCTAAAGAAGGTTCTGCTATTTAGCTGAGAATGTTTCACATGTAATACTAATAATTATTGGATTAACACTTCATGGGGCACGGCGCTGAGCGGCGAGATTTCTGTGCGCCCATCTCTCCATAGACTATAATGGAGAAGTAGCTCGCGCTGTGATTGGGTGAGCTAGGCGAGCCCCCGCTAGCTCAGCCAATCAGCTGTTTTTAGCATTTTTAAATGTATTTTGAAGAGTCCCACCGGGATTCTGATTGGTTGTAAACTTCCCCCTAGGCTAGAATGGACTTTGTCGCTCGTATTCTGATTGGTCTAAAACTTCTCCATAGCCTAAATGGGAACTTTGTCGCTCCTATTCTGATTGGCTGAGATAGCCAAGCCCCCGTTATCTCAGCCAATCAGCTGTTTTTAGCATTTTTACTGTATTTTTAACAGTCCCTCCGAGGATTCTGAATGGTCAAATCCTGCCCATAGGGTTTTTAATAGTTCAGTGACGCTCCTATTCTGATTGGCCGGTTTCTGGCGACCAATAGAATAGGTTTCAGAATTTGAAATACTGTATTTCCCGCCATTTCCAATATCCTAATTCTTGACTTAGGATATTGGAAAGTGATTTTGTTTTATGTAATTTTTATTTTTAATGTTTCAGCTCTTTTTTCCCGAGAATGTAGAACGCCTTTAAAAGGCGATTTTGGATTTATACTCCGCACCGACATGTGGAATGATTTCCCCGCCGCTCCAGCCTGTCCCCGCATCGGAACAGATTTTCGCGCAGTCCCGCACGGCGCCTAAGTCCCGCACTGCGCCCCACACACTGGCGAGGGGCGGCGGACTTTTCCCCGCATGTATGGGGCACTTCCTCGGAAAGGCGAATCTTCGGCGCAGCGCCGCACAGCGCCCATGTCCCCGCCACTGTGCCCCACGCAACTGGCGAGGCGCGGCGGACTTTTCCCCGCATTTATGATCGCACTACCTCCGCGGACAATCTCAGACGGCAGCGCCGCACTTCGCCTAACACACTGGGAGTCGCGGCCCGGACTTTTCATGATATGTATGAGCGCGGCCCGTCCCCGACATAAATCAGGCGCAGATTCCGCCGGGAAACTGGCGGAAAACGGCGCCTCGACCCGGCGAGCTTCATACATGTGGCCCTAAGTTTTTTGAAGATGCTGGAATATCCTTGATTCATTGTAATGATGAACACCATCTTAGAGTAACATTTCTAGAGTAACAATTTATTTCTGATGAAGGGGCCTTTGTGCTCCAAATCCTTGCAAATATAATTTTTGCAGTTGGTGAATATGGCCATATCCCCACAGCACGGATTTTCGGCCGGTTTTTCAGATGGTTTGCGGTTTTGCAGACCGTCTGAAAAACCGTCCGAAAATGAGTACAATGGGGCTTTATGGAAAACCCTTGCAGCAGTCCCCACTGCACGGGTTTTCCGCTCTGCGGTTTTTCCGCTTGCGGGCCGCCCGAACAACATTGTACTTGCACATTCTGCCGTCCGGTCTTCGGGCGGAATAGGTGCAAGTTAATGTGAAGGGGGAGGGCTTTTCTCCGCTCATCACGGAGAAAAGCCGCAACCACCGCTCCCCCTCCCCCGTGGCCATGGGGATGGCCGCAAAACAGGATAAATACAGGTACAAAAACCCAAATTTGCCCCTTTTTGCCTTGGGACGCCCCCAAAAGGGATCAACTCCTGAATTTAATTTTTTGTCTTTACTATACAAAAAATACTGTATTTAGCATCACATACCTTTTTTTTCTGCAAGGCTAAATACATTGCAGTTTTAAATAGTCCATGGGCACCATGAGGTACATAACACATTAGCAAATGTCCGGGCCCAACATTTGTTTTAATTAGTTTTGGGTTTTTGGGAATCTATGCCAGTAATGAGTAACTGAGGTCAGACCATGTATGCAAGAAAAAATCGTGAGAAAGTAAAACCCCAAAAAATGCAATTATTGGGAAAGGGTTTCCCCATCGCTTCGTCCCTATTAGATTGATAAGCTAAACGCGCCGCTTGTATTATCACGCCTGACACCGCGCAGACCCTAAAAAACCCCAAATTTGGTTTGTTTTTGTTACCCCCTTTTTCCCGAAAGCAGCGGGGTCAGATAAATTGGCCTCATAAATTCATAGTGACACACAGGATTACTACATTTTTTTCCAGGTCACCTTCTAATCTGCGGGAGCTGATGATGGGACGCGGGCTGTTTTTTAACACTGCCCCCCCTTTTTGTTTTTTTTCCCCTCTGAACTTTCTGAAATTTAATCCCCGGGGGGTTCAGATTTTCGCCCCCTTTTTTTTTTTCAAAGGATCATTTTTCTGCCATGCATTGTGTCCTACGGTAGCCGCTTACAACAGCAAACCCAGGAGAAGAGGTGTCATTAGCAGAAGCTTGCTTGGAATTATACAAGATCAAATTATATATGTCCTATTTCAGCTCTATTTCTTCCAAGTCAACACTTTACAATGTGCCTGTCATCTCCATACTGCGTAGAAGCCATTGTTTGCTTGTCATAATTACCCTTTTGTCCTTGGCCCTTTTTTGGCCCTTTTTATTATGTTGTCTGGTCACCTATTATTATTCACTTAATTTTCCCTTACCTTACCAAAAGCCGGGTGTTTAGGGAATTTTTTATTCATTTTTTAGGATTTTTTTTGATTAAAACATGCAACGGAGGGTTTTTGGAAAATTTAGTGGAAATGAACAGGGGTACAATTCCCTGCATAACATAGAGGGAATATAACCCTTTTTTTTTGGCCCTTTTCTCGATTTTTTTAGTAAAAAAAAGTTTTCAAACTCTTTGGGGCCCCGTTCACACGGCTTAAAAGCCCCACGGAATTGGGGGGGATTTTGCCCCCCCAATTACGCCGGCAGCCGTGCACGGGGCGGGACGGGGCGGCAGCCCCGCCGGGCCCCCAAAAAACTGTTCCAAATTTTCTAAGGGGGCGTACACGCCGTAAATAATGGGGCATGTCACTTCTTTCCCCCCCCTCGCCATATCGCGGAGCGGGGAGAAGAGACGGAATACACAGTTTTCTATGAAACGTGGGTTACCGAGTTACTGGGACGGGGTTTGGGGGCCATAAAAAGCAGCGCAAATACGGGCCCCAAACTTTCCCCGAATAAGGGCCCTTGTAACGAGGCCTTAGGAAATCCTTTTAATAAAAAATGGATAAGGCTTAGGGTACGTCCACACGGCAAGGTAAGGGTATTCAGTCAGTTTTTAGACCATTTTAAATCTGAAAACCAACTGTCAACCATCCCTGTAGACATCAATAGAAAATCTACCAAAGTCCCACACTGCCCCTTTTTCCTACTTGGTGGGGTTTTAAAAACCCCCCACTGGGGAAATTTTGAATACTTACAACATGCACAATCTCCCACCCAGTTTTCAGGAGGAAGGTGTTCTATTCAATGGTGACAGGTGATGGCCGAATCCACAAACATTGGACAGAAGTGTCCCCCAAAACCATTCAAAAGAAGACGAGAAAATACCATCCGGATTCTTAAACAGAATCCGACCTGCATTTTACAACTTCTGTGTGTCCGTACCTTCAGGGGGATGGACAGAGAGATTTACAAAGATAATTTCTAATGGAAAACCCACCGCTTTTAAAAAATTACCTTTTTTGCATATGGACTAAGATTTACCAAATTTAAACAAAGGGAAAGACTCCTTTTTTTAAATTTTATTCCACACAAATTTTTCATTAAAAGGGGGGTTTTCTTGCTACAAAGATCATATCTGTAATGATGCGGACAGAAAAGATAAGCACTTTTGCAATTGGTTTGTATTATCTAAATAATTTAGTATAGCAGCTATGAGATAATCTGTGAGTGTCTAGAGCTAAATCTGAAGACAGGGGTCAGCCCATGCCCTCTTTGCTGTGATTGGCTGCCTGTATTTAGTTCAACCCTGGTCAGGACATGCCTCCTGTATGAGATAAGCCCCTGTGCTGTGATTGGCTGCCTGCACTCTACTCTCTGAGCTGTGTGAAAATGAAACTGAAAGTGGCTTTCTGTGCTGGCTGCTGTCTGTGTCTATGTTCTCATTGTCTTTCACTCTCTCTGAGCTGTATAATAAAGGCTGCCTGATCTCCTTTCTGCTCCTCTCACAGTAATGGCTCTATGTGAAGGAACTGGGCAATTACTCTTTAGCTTCCAGATAGAACACACCCATATAACAAAACCTTATACACTCTTCTCCCCCACTTATATAACAGTTTTAAATACTATACTACCTCCTGCCTGATAACAGAGGGGGGAGCAGAGTGCATTTCTCACATCTGTTTCATCAGTTCAGGCTGCATGTATAACTAGTTACACCAACACAGGTATTCTGGTTACAAGGAGCTTGTGGAGGGAGGTGACAGCTCTGCAGACATGAGAACCATTGCAGGAGGTCTGCAGTGCTGTGACATCCTCTCCCTTCCACTGCTCACACAGAATTATGATGTCACCAGTCTTCAGTGAGGGAAGACACACCTACTGGGAGGAGAGACCTGCCTATTTGCAGGAAAGACATGCCCCTGGATTTGAAGCTGTAAGAGAGAGAGAATGCTCAAGACATCTGTACTGAGAAAACCCCTTTAAGACTGGCATATCAAAAGCCGGTATTAATAAATTACCCCATAGATAAATGATACAATTCTGCCTGTCCTCAGCTACCATTAGAGGGAGCTTTCTTCTTACACAGTGAACTAAATATTCACACACTATGCAGTAACCTTTTATACTCCCCCATGTGATGGCTGAATTTTTATTATCTATGTCCATGCAGGGGATTGAGAGCTCTGTACCAGAAAAACTGACCTCAGGCTGCAATAAAGTTTCACTGAAATTATCCTGCAAGTTTAAAGTGGTTTTCTTACTACAATGATTAGCTTTTAACATGTAGGAAGAGGTAAATGAAGACTATTACT
>JAODAL010068191.1:0-16922 GCA_025379985.1 Phyllomedusa bahiana
TC
This sequence comes from Phyllomedusa bahiana, assembly GCA_025379985.1. NCBI lineage: Eukaryota > Metazoa > Chordata > Amphibia > Anura > Hylidae > Phyllomedusa > Phyllomedusa bahiana. The sequence continues at coordinate 3 of JAODAL010068191.1, forward strand.
AGACCACCCAGGAACGTTCCCCAGACTGATTGTGAATGGCCATTTTAGGGTAGGGCTGCACAAGCCTTGCCTTTTATGCTTGCCAGTCTACAGGTTGCTGGAATCCTTTGGTGGTCCCCAAGTGGCCCATGGGCCCTATGTTGTGCAGGCCTGTGCTAGATCTTTATATCAGGCATTGAGAGATGCAAATGCATACTGGGTGTTATACAGTTGCCAATTCAACCATAGGTTACCCATGGGTCTATGTATCTGTGCATTAAACTTCCTGGGTAGTTTTCCAATTAATTTTTGGGTCAACGTCAAATTCGACCTATAGCTGAACACTTTGGTAGTCTGATCCCCTCTTTTCCAAGAATTCAGGCTGACCTGAACCAAAGCCATCACTAATTTTAGGGTATCTTCACACGGCGTAATTGCGGCACACATTTCACGGTGTATTTGCACTTTAATACGGCCACAATGTGCGCCTCAATTACGGTAATTCATACCTCTCATAGAGAACTATGAATTACGTCTCGTCTTCCCCGGAGTACAATACAACCGTATTGTACGCCGGGGAACAGAAGTGACAGGTCACTTCTTCCCGGAGCTTACGCACCACTGATAATGGAAGTGAATGTGGCTCCCACCCCCGCACACTTTAGAAGTACGCTCTGGCCAGAGCGTACTTCTAAAACACACGCCATATTGCTGCCCCAATACGCCGTGTGAACATACCCTTAGAGAAGGGGATGAAAAGGCAGGCACTAGCCATATCTGTGTTCTGTTGGAGAAGATCTTAAACAGGTGTCATGAATAGGAGTATTTATGAGAGACCCAGTTATTTGTGATTTAACAAAATTCACGTCGCTCTTATGTGTAGACAGAATCCGTTTGCCCTTTTCCGATTTAGGATTGAACAGTTTTTAGCCGAAGGGTCTAGAAAGCCGCCCAGTTACTTAGAGTCTGTACACCTCTGTACAACTACATATAGAGTCCCTCAGCAATGTATTATGGACGTAGTGGAGATTCATGTGTGGTGGCTAACTTCTCCATTAGGCTCCTATAAGTTTGATGAGTCTAACCATTACACATATGTGATTGAAGATGGCACAGATTCCCCATAGGTTCATAATAATCTGCACTATCAAGGATTCATGATACATAGAGCTGTAATTCAGCCAGGTGGGGTATGCAGTATTGGACTATGATGCCTGAGGCTCATTAGTGATTCTTGGGGATCACAAGTAAAAGGGATTACTAAGGCCCACAAGTGAAGGTGATTCCTGGTGTCCACCAGTGGAGTGGATTCTTGGGGCCCACCAGTGGGGGTGATTCTTGGGGCCCACCAGAGGCGCTGATTCTTGGGACCCATCAAGGGAGTTGATTTCTGGGGTCCACCAGTGGAATTGATTCTTGGGGCCCACCTGTGGAGATGATTCTTGGGGACTATCAGTGGAGATGATTCTTGGGGCCCACTGTGGAGAGTTTGGGGCATGTGGATTTCTTGGGGACCAAAACTCCCCCTTTTTGGGGGTGGAGATGATTCTTGGGGACTATCAGTGGAGATGATTCTTGGGGCCCAGCAGAGGAGCCTATTCTTGAGACCCATCAATGGAGTCGATTTCTGGGATCCACCAGTGGAATTGATTCTTGGGCACTATCAGTGGAGATGATTCTTGGGGCCCACCAGTGGATTGGATTCCTAGATCCCATCAATAGAGCTGATTCTTGGTACCAACCAGTGGAGTTGATTCTTGGGGCCCAACAATGAAGCTGCTTCTTAATGGCCCATCAATGGAGTTGATTCTTGCCACAGCTCCGGTACATGACTGCACATACTGCAACTGACTTTTGCACTCTGCCCCTTCCTTTGTACCTCTCTTTCTTTTTGCTTTTCTCCCTGAAAAGTATCCCTAGCCCTGCAATTTCCAGGGGCCCACCATCGGTTTGCCCGAGTTCCGTATTGGCCAGTCCGAGCCTGGGGGTATGTTTAACTTTCCCTCATCTGGAAGGACTCAATATCATTCCAGTATTTGGAATTCCAGTCCTCATTCTGGAGGCATCTAAACCTCGCCGACGTCCTGCACAAGGAGAAAGAAGGGTTTTCAAATGCATATTTATTTTTAGACGTGTTCTGTTTTGTATATTATTCATCAGACGAATATGGCTCAACATTGTAAATCAGTCAAATGGAAGTGTGTTAGGTTTGATTATTGTTCTTTGAGACTGTAACATTTCATAAATTTCACTGACTGCATACAAACATGTCCACAAGTTGACAAGCCAATCAGTTTGTGCAGCCTACCAGCCTCCCGTCTAGAATCCAATATAACATGACTTCAGAGATGTATGGCGCAGAAACTACTCGCACGTCTTTAGTCTATCGAGGGCTTCACTCAAATACAAAATATTTAGAAATTACGCCAACGTGGTGGCATTTTCGTACTGACCCCTTGTGGGCAGGTGCGTGTAATTATATTGCCTAAATCATTGATGGAGTCCAATCAGCGCTGCTAGAACATGGTCCTCATTAAAGGAAAAAAGATCCCAGTTTTCTAAATCCAATGGATCCAAAAATACCAGTAATTATAAACAATGAAGAACAATATCCAGAGAGGTTGAAAACATCTTCAAGAGACTTGTATTACTCCATTAATTGGAGTCTTTGTCAAGCATAAAAATAAATGTATTATCATGTGCCCATAAGCAGCATTGGTTATCCAATCAAATGACCCGTCCACTTATTAAGCACATCTAAATTCAACCATAAAGTCTGACTTACATAAACATCCTAAAACTCAACAAGAGAGAAGAAACCAGGAAATACCCTATGGGGCCAATTGGGTAGCATGGTGGCTCAGTGGTTAGCACAATCCAGACTAGCTCAGGGATTAACACAGTGCAGCACGGTGGCTCAGTGGTTAGCACAATCCAGACTGGCTCAGGGATTAACACAGTGCAGCACGGTGGCTCAGTTTCTAGCATGTGGCTTATGGGTTAGCAGAGTGTAGCATGGTGGCTCATTGATTAGCAGAGTGCAGCTCAGTGGCTCAGTGGTTAGCACAGGGCAGCACGGTGGCTCACTGGTTAGCACAGTGGCTTAGTGATTAGCACAGTGCAGCACGGTGACTCAGTGTTTAGCACAGTGGCTCAGTGATGTAGATGGTAACAACCGTTAATGCATAGATCCAGAGTCTAAGGTGCCCCTGGCAACCCCTGACTTGCTTTTGGGGGCGGTTGAGGTGTAGCGAGGTACAGAATCGTGAGACAAGCTCGTGGTCAGGGACAGGCAGGAAGGTTAAAGGACGTAGGCAAAGGTCAGATACATGGCAGAACAGGAGCACTACAGAATGCTTTCTCTATGGCAAAGAGTACGATAGATCCGGAAAGAACTAGACGGAAGAGGCTGAACTAAATAGGGTTAACAGGGAAGCACGGTGACTCAGTGCTTAGGACAGTGCAGTATAGTGGCTCAGTGATTAGCACAGTGCAGCATATTGGCTCAGGGGTTAGCACAGTGTAGCACGGTGGCTCAGTGGTTAGCACAGTGCAGTATAGTGACTCAGTGATTAGCACAGTGCAGCACAGTGGCTCAGTGGTTAGCTTAGTGCAAAACGGTGACTCAGTGGTTAGCACAGTGCGGCACGATGGCTCAATGTTTAGCACAGTGCAGCACGATGGCTCGGTGGTTAGAACAGTGCAGCATGGTGGCTCAGTGGTTAGTAAACTGCAGCACAGTGGCTCAGGGGTTAGTACAGTGCAGCACGATGGCTCGGTGGTTAGAACAGTGCAGCACAGTGGCTCAGTGGTTAGTAAACTGCAGCACAGTGGCTCAGGGGTTAGTACAGTGCAGCACGATGGCTCGGTGGTTAGAACAGTGCAGCATGGTGGCTCAGGGTTAGCATAGTGCAGCACAATGGCTCGGTGGTTAGAACAGTGCAGCACAGTGGCTCAGTGGTTAGTAAACTGCAGCACAATGGCTCAGGGTTAGTACAGTGCAGTACGGTGTCTGAGTGGTTAGTACAGTGCAGCACAGTGGCTCAGTGGTTAGTACAGTGCAGCACAGTGGCTCAGTGGTTAGCACAGTGCAGCACAGTGGCTCAGTGGTTAGTACAGTGCAGCACAGGGACTCAGTGGTTAGCACAGTGCAGCACAGTGGCTCAGGGGTTAGCACAGTGCAGCACATTGACTCAGGGGTTAGCTTAGTGCAACACGGTGACTCAGTGGTTAGCACAGTGCAGCACGATGGCTCAGTGGTTAGCACACTGCAGCACGATGGTTCGGTGGTGAGCACATTGCAGCACAATGGCTCATAAGTTAGCACAGTGGATAGCGCCGTTTCCCAGCATTTGAGTCCTGGGTTCAAATCCCACCAAAGGCAACATCTGCAGGCAGTTTGCATGGGTTTCCTCTGGGCACTCTGTTTTTTTCCCCACACTCAAAAGACATACAGATAGGTTTAGGGTGAGGTAAGACTGTGAATCCCAATAAGGACAGGAACTGATGCAAGTCATGACAATCTCCAGAATATAATGGTGCTATATTAACAAATGAATGTACTAAACTAAAAATTGAATGACGCACGAGTCCACGTTCCTATCATCTTACCGCGCATGCGTGATGTAAACACCGATCATATCCAAAGCATCCCCATTGTCACCAAAATGTGAATAGGCATGTATGATGTATAATCCAATCACAGTGTCTGTATTATTGTATCACCATGCACAGGCGATCTATACCAATCAGGTTAATGGCATTCCTGTACATTATTTGCATGCTTGATAAGTCCTCCAGTTGGGGGTCGTAACATTGCACATTTTATCAGTGTCGGACGGGAGTGTCTAGGGTGGAGTTCATCCCGGGGGCCTGCTGCTGGAGTTCATCTCGGGGGCCCGCCACTAGAGTTCATCTCGGGGGTCCGCCGCTGAAGTTCATCTTGGGGGTTCACCGCTGGAGTTCATCCTGGGGGCCCGCCACTGGAGTTCATCTCAGGGGTCCGCCGCTGAAGTTCATCCGGGGGTCCTCCTCTGGAGTTCATCTTGGGGGTTCACCGCTGGAGTTCATCCTGGGGGCCCGCCACTGGAGTTCATCTCAGGGGTCCGCCGCTGGAGTTCATCCCGGGGGTTCACCGCTGGAGTTCATCCCGGGGGTTCACCACTGGAGTTCATCTCGGAGGCCCACCACGGAATTCATCTCGGAGGCCCACCACTGGAGTTCATCTCGGGGGTCCACCACTGGAGTTCATCTTGGGGGCCCCCCTCTGGAGTTCATCCCGGGGGCCCGCCAGTGGAGGTCATCTCGGGGTTCCCCCGCCGGAGTTCATCCCGTGGGTTCACCGCTGGAGTTCATCCCGGGGGTTCACCACTGGAATTCATCTCGGAGGCCCACCACTGGAATTCATCTCGGAGGCCCACCACTGGAGTTCATCTCGGGGGTCCACCACTGGAGTTCATCTTGGGGGTTCACTGCTGGAGTTCATCCTGGGGGCCTGCCACTGGAGTTCATCTCGGGGGTCCGCCGCTGGAGTTCATCCTGGGGGCCTGCCTCTGGAGTTCATCTCGGAGGCCCACCACTGGAGTTCATCTCGGAGGCCCACCACTGGAGTTCATCTCGGTGGTCCACCTCTGGATTTCATCTCGGAGGCCCACCACTGGATTTCATCTCGGAGGCCCACCACTGGAGTTCATCTCGGAGGCCCACCACTGGAGTTCATCTCGGAGGCCCACCACTGGAAGTTCATTCCCGGTGCCCGCTGCCTGAGTTCAGCCCAGGGGCCCGTTGCTGGAGTTCCTTCCCAGGGGCACGCCAGTGGAGTTCATTCCCAGGGGCCAGGCTGTGGAGTTTATTCCTTGCATTTTGCCTCTTTTTCTCTGCTTTTCTCAAGGATGTAGATGCAGTCAAAAAACAACTCCTGCTCTGCCATGCTCAGGGGCCCACCGGAGGTTTCTACTGTTCCCCTGTGGGCCAGTGTGAGCCTGGATTTTATGCAGGAATAAGTGTTAGCTATAGTGTCTATGCATGATTGAATTATCTATATGTTCCATTGTGTTGTGCAATGTGAGATAAGACACGGCTCAATGCTAACACGAGTATTTATACCTTCCATATGGACAGCTATGGAAAACGTATAATTGGAAGGAATACAGTGGGGGAAATAACCCTGCCAGATTGAAGTTTTAGTCTATTGGCCACTACACACATTACATTGTCTGACTAATGAACCTGTTCTCCATAGAGGTGAGCCACTGAGAGAGGTAGAAAAGACATTTAACAGTGTGGAGCGATAATACTCTAGAAAAAGTTTGGGAAAACTTGAAATAGGCAAAATCTAATATTTTGGGCAGTATTAGTAAAGTATGTATGAAGTGGATTAAAGGGGTGCTTTAAAGACACTACCATTTAAGTTTTTCTTTACCTATGTTAACAAGCAATGTTACTATTACATGGAATTCATTTTTTTTTTTAATTGGGAGGCTTTTTTTTTAGATAATTTTTTACTGTTCTCCTGTGTACATTACTCTCTCTGACTTTTCCCCTGTAAGCTCTGGTAGCACAGCAGTGAGAGGATTGCTTGACGTCTCTTTTTTCAGGCCGGCTATCGCCTGACAAGTTTAAGTTTTATCAGCAGCATCTAATAAGTGTGAAGAAACCCTTTCGTCAGTGCAAGAAAAGATTAACCCATTGTCCTTTATTGCTGACCATTGCTAATGACCTAGTATAATTGAATTTATCCCCGTGGAGAGAACAATGGAGCAATCATTACGTGTAATTTGTAATGAGACTGTATACACTGGTATCTAGCACTATATGGTCACTATATGGTGGTAATATACAGTCTGCAGAGCCTGTGTAGACTGCTGTATACCACTATATGGTCAGGGTAGGGAGGTAATATACAGTCTGCAGAGCCTGTTTCCAATGGTGTCTCCCAGAATTTGGTCACTGTATGGTGGTAATATACAATCTGCAGAACCTAGGAGGGAGAGGCATGAACCTCACATCCCCAAAACATACGTTGATCTAATAATGCTTCTCAGCAAAAACTTTTTTCAAAATGAAAAGGAGGTTCTTAGTATACATTTTGATCACAACGTATAGGCCTACTTGCCCCTTCACGGCTGCCCCCATTTAGCGTAGGTACCCACTTTAAAGAGGTCGCCGTGAAGGGGCAAGTGGGCCTATACGTTTTGATCAAAAAGTATACTAAAAACCTCCTGTTCATTTTTAAAAAAGTTTTTGCTGAGAAGCATTAGATCAACGTATGTTGTGGGGATGTGCGGTTCATGCCTCTCCCTCCTAGATTGAAATCTGCAGAACCTGTGTAAACTGGTAACTACCACTATATGGTCACTGTATGGAGGTAATATACAGTCTATAGGGCACCTGTTTACACTGGTGCCTACCACTATATGGCCACTGTATGGTGATAATATCCAGTCTGCAGAGCCTGTGTACACTGGTGTCTACCACTATATGGTCACTGTATGGTGATAATATACAGTCTGCAGAGCCTGTGTACACTGGTGTCTACCACTATATGGTCACTGTATGGAGGTAATATACAGTCTGCAGAGCCTGTGTACACTGGTGTCTACCACTATATGGTCACTGTATGGAGGTAATGTACAGTCTGCAGAGCTTGTGTACGTACACTGGTATCTATCCCCATATGGTCACTTTATGGCGGTAATATTGGTAGTAGTGCATTGGTTTATATTCAGGAACAGTGTGGTGGTATTATTCAGTCACTATGTGGTGGTGAGATGTGGTCATAATGTTGCGGTATTTGTTATTTCTATATTGTTTCTATTGGTATTATTGGTCTTCTTATATTGATGTGATAAGTAACAGAATGATGGTATTAGTGACTCTATGGTAGTTATTTGTGGGCATTATTTGTTCTTGCTGATATTAGTCTTGGTATACTGATTTGCTTAGTAACATTATCGTAGTATTAGTTACTACATGGTGGTTACATGCGGTGATCATGTGTGGGTATTTTTTCGCCCTTGTATACCTACTGATCCACAAAATAAACATAACATGTCAATTAAACTTATGATGTAAACTCCAAAAAAAACAAAGCCCAAAACTATTTTTTTCTTGTTCATCCCATAAAGTTTTTTTTTTTAATTTATTTATTTTTTTTAAGGTTGGGGGAGGTGGGATGGTGAGGGACCCACGGGCTTTGGATATATGGGGCCTGGAATTTTCTGATGGGAGCCCCCAGGCACCTTTGGAGCCCCAAGGCAACCGCCTAGTGTGCCCAATTGATAATATGACTCTGCCCACCAATTGTAGGCTTGCGGGAATGTAGGGATCTTTGATAGGAACAGGGCTACAGGATCAGAAAGGTTTGTTTGTGGTCTGTTACATAAAGACGGGAATTTATTCCATTCTCTGTTTTCGGTTTTGTGCCCACATTTTTGTTAACCTGCTTCGATTTATTTTCTGCATTTGTATCTTTAGCTTCATTTTATTATGGTTGGAGCGATGTGTGCCACTGGTCCCATAGCCGGTCCTCGGTCGCACTCAAGTACCTTCTTCTGCGGCAGGGTGTGCCGCAGTCCAAGCTCACGTCCGCCTCCAGCTCCCTCCTTCCCGTACTTGCCCTCTTCCTCGCCTCGCTCAGGTCTGGCCCTTTCGTTTGCCTCTTCTTCCTCCTGTTGACTCTGCCTGCACTTCCCTTGTCCAGCCTCCAGGGTCGTGCACACGCTCCAGTGCTCTCAATTCTAAAGTTTCCTCAGCCAATCCTCTGGGACCATGGGCTTTAGAGGGATACTTTCCCCAGCCACCTTTGCCCAGTTATTGGTGTCCGTCCCGTATGTTCTGCCAACTCTGCACATTACTCCTCTGCCTGATTTCCTGCCCCTGAATTTCTGCTACTTTTCTGACTTCGCCAGTACGCTGCCGGCCTGATCTTGTCGCTTGTGCTTGGGCTACATTCTTGCCTTTTTTCTCCTGTACTACATTTCCGGTTCATTGAATGTCACCACTAGGACCTACGTCGGGGGAAGCAACCTGGAGGTCCCCTGCAGCAAAAACTGTCCAGCCTTGCGGCGAGTTCCGGTGAAGACCAGTGGGCCCCTTAGAGTCTGCTCCTCAGTATGGCTTATGTCACCTCTACGCGGGGACCTGTAGATCTATCCTCTGACCTCAGTGCCCACTGTGACAAGAGCATTTGAAGGTGGCTAAGCTTCCTGGGATGGGCTGTCAGGGCTGTGCCACCACCTGTGAGATGTCGAAAAAAGCGGAGTAAAGGTGCACACCTGAGCTTGGAATCCAAGATGGCGCCCACTCTCTATGCTGGTGCCACCTCCTCTGCCAAGTGCTGGCTGTATCCTCCAGAGCGGGTCCTTCAGAGTCAGTTCATTCCTGCTCATTGTGTCTAAGCTCTAGAGGGTCACATAAAATGACGAGGTGGCCCAGTTATTGGTGTCCGCCCCGTATGTTCTGTAAACTGTGCACATTTCTCTTCTGCCTGATTTCCTGCCCCTGATGTTCTGCTACATTTCTGACCTCGCCAGTATGCTGCCTGCCTGTACTTGTTGCTTGTGCCCAGACTACGTTCTTGCCTTGTCCTCCTATATGTAATGGTTCGGTGGATTCGCTGGACCACCGCAAGCGATGATAGTTAAGCCACGCCAGGGAGCGGAGTTTAAGTAGCCCCCGGTATTCACCAGAGCTCGCCGCAAAGCGGGATGGACTTGCTGCGGCGTGAGGCTACCAGGTCGCTACCCCTGACGTGACTTGCTTGCGAAGGCGGCCGGGGTAATGCGTGGTACAGAATCGTAATCCAGAGGCGTAGTCGGGGACAGGCAGGAGGTCAGGACGGGCGGCATAGGTGCGTGGTCAGAGACGAGCAGACGGTCAGGGCAGGCGGCAAACAGGCAAGGTCAGGAAACATAGCGGAACAGACTGGTACATGGGTAATCAGACAGGACTTCCAACACTCTCAAGACAAGGTACGCACACCAACAAACTGGCAGAGATTGCTGGGGGCGTATTCCTTATATAGGACCAGCAGCCGTCAATAATTAATTAACGGTGCGCTGGCCCTTTAAATCCAGACCATCCGTCGCGCACGTGCCCTAAGCAGCGGGTACGCGCGCGGTGGCCGGGACAGGCAGGAGCAGCGTTCACAGGAGCGTGGACGGGTAAGTGAGCCGGCACCAGGGACGGGGCGGCAGGGGGGTGATCGCGGGGAGCCGTGGCACCCGCGCCGAACCCCCTGCGGGCAGGGGGGCGGCCGCGGGGAACCGTGGCACCCGCGCCAGCCCCCATGACACTATACTACTTTTCCGGTTCATCGACTGTCACCAGTAGGACCTACGTCGGGGGAAGCGACCTGGGGGTTCCCTGCAGCAAAGTCTGTCCGGCCTTGCAGCAGGCTCTGGAGAGGACCAGGGGGACCCTTTGGACTCCGCTCCTCAGCGTAGGTTAAGTCAACCCTACGCGGTGACCTGTAGATCCACCATCTGACCTCAGTGCCCACTGTAACAACTGTTACCCTCAAAAGGTGGCTAAGCTTCCTGGGTTGGGCTTTCAGGGCTGTGCCACCACCTGTGAGATGTCAAACAAAGCGGTGTGAAGGTGCTCACCGAAGCTTGGAATCCAAGATGGCGCCCACTCTCTATGCTGGTGCCACCTCCTCTGCTAAGTGCTGGCTGTGTCCTCCAGAGCAGGTCCTTTTGGCTGAGTTCATTCCTGCTCATTGTGTCGAAGCTCTAGAGGGTCACATAAAATGACGTGGCGGGCCAAATTCGTTCCACTGGCCTTGAGTTTGACTCGTGTCTTAGAAAATCTGGTAAGTTATTGTTCATCCAGAATTCTTTCACACCGGATTTTCTAGCTTTTCAGATCATAAGGAAGAACTTTTTGATAATTAAATTAATACAAAATGTTAACACAAAATAGTTACAATAATAATAACAACAAAAAATAATAGAATCAAACAACAGTAATGTCATAGTGGGGTATTGAAGGTCCTAATAATCTGTCCTGTCTAATATACAATGGGTATGGAAAGTATTCAGACCTCTTTACATTTTTCACTCTTTGTTTCATTGCAGCCATTTGGTAAGAACAAAAAGTTCATTTTGGCTCATTAATGTACACTCTGCTCCCCCCGCCCCCCCATCTTGGAAGCAAAAAAAAAGAAATGTAGATATTTTTGCAAATTTATTAAACAAGAAAAACTGAAATATCACATGGTCATAAGTTTTCAGACCCTTTGCTGTGACACTTATATTTTACTTATATGCTGTCCATTTCCTTCTGACCCCCTTGAGTGGTTCATCCATAAAATGGAGTCCAGCTGTTTTTAAATTTAAAAACTGATTGGACTTGATTAGAAAGGCACACACCTGTCATATAAGACCTCGCAGCTCACAGTGCATGTCAGAGCACATGAGAATCATGAGGTCTAAGGAACTGCCCAAGGAGCTCAGAGAAAGAATTGTAGCAAGGCACAGATCTGGCCAAGATTACAAAAGAATTTCTGCAGCCCTCAAGTTTCCTAAGAGCACAGTGCTTCCATAACCCTTAAATGGAAAAAGGGTTTGGGACGACCACCTTTTTCCCCCGACCGGCCGTCCAGCCAAACTAAGCAATTTCGTGGGAAAAAGAGCCTTGGTGAGAGGGGTAAAGAAGAACCCCAAAGATCACTGTGGCTGAGCTCCAGAGATGCAGGAGGGAAGGGGAGAAAGTTCCACAAAGTCACCGATCACTGTAGCTTCCGCAGTCGGGGCTTTATGGCAGAGTGCGGCCGACAGAAGCCTCCCCTCAGGTGGGGACATAGGAAAGCCGCAGACGGAAGCCTCTCCTCAGTGAAAGACATAGGAAAGCGGCTGGCGGAAGCCTCTTCTCAGTCCCAAGACATAGGAAAGCCCAGACGGAAGCCTCTCCTCAGTGCAAAGAAAATAGGAAAGCCGCAGACGAAGCCTCTCCTCAGTGCAAGACATAGGAAAGCCGCAGATGGAAGCCTCTCCTCAGTGTAAGACATGGGAAAAAGTCACAGACGGAAGCCTCTCCTCAGTGCAAGATATAGGAAAGCCGCAGACGGAACCCTCCCTCAGTGCAAGACATAGAAAGCCGCAGACGGAAGCCTCTCCTCAGTCCCAAGACATAGGAAAGCCGCAGACGGAAGCCTCTCCTCAGTGCAAGACATAGGAAAGCCCAGACGGAAGCCTCCCTCAGTGCAGGACATAGGAAAGCCACAGACGGAAGCCTCTCCTCAGTGCAAGACTTTGAAGCCGCGACGGAAGCCTTCTCAGTGCAAGACATAGGAAAGCCGGGCAGAGGGAAGCCTCTCCTATGCAAGACAAGGAAAGCCACAGACGAAACCTCCCTCAGTGCAAGACAAGAAAGCCGCAGACGGAAGCCTCTCCTAAGTGCAAGACAAGGAAAGCGCAGACGGAACCTCTCCTCAGTGCAAGACACATAAAAGGGCCGCAGACGAAGCCTCTCCTCAGTGCAGGACATATGAATGCTGCCGACGGAAGCCTCTCCTCGTGAAAAGGACATAGGAAAGGCGCAGACGAAAGCCTCTCCTCAGTGCAAGACATATGGAAAAGGCAGCGGAAGCCTCTCCTCAGTGCAAGACATAGGAAAGCCGCAAAAGAAGCCTCTCCTCAGTGCAAGACATAGGAACCCGCAGAGGGAAGCCTCTCCTCAGTGCAAGACAAGGAAAGCCGCAGACGGAAGCCTCTCCTCAGTGCAAGACATAGAAAGCTGCAGACAGAAAGCCTCTCCAGTGAAGACATAGGAAAGCCGCAGACGGAAGCCTCTCAGTGCAAGACATAGGAAAGCTGCAGACGGAAGCCTCTCCTCAGTGCAAGACATAGGAAAGCCGCAGACGGAAGCCTCCCTCAGTGCAAGACATAGGAAAGCTGCAGACAGAAGCCTCTCCTCAGTGCAAGACATAGGAAACCACAGACGGAAGCCTCTCCTCGTGCAAGACATAGGAAAGGGCAGACAGAAGCCTCCCCTCAGGGGCAAGACATAGGAAAGCCCAGACGAAGCTCTCCTCCGTGCAAGACATAGGAAAGCCCGACGGAAGCCTCTCCTCAGCAAGACATAGGAAAGCCGCAGACGGAAGCCCTCCCAGTGCAAGACATAGGAAAAGCCGCAGGCAGAAGCCTTCCTCAGTGCAAGACATAGGAAAGCCGCAGAGGAAGCTCTCCTCGTGCAAGACATAGGAAAGCCGCAGAGGGAAGTCTCTCCTCAGTGCAAGACAAGGAAAGCCGCAGACGGCAGCCTCTCCTCAGTGCAAGACACGGGAAAAGCCGCAACGGAAGCCTCTCCTCAGTGCAAGACATAGGAAAGCCGCAAATGGAAGTCCTTCCTCAGTGCAAGAATATGAAACCCGGCAACGGAAGCCTCTCCTCAGTGCAAGACATATGACAGTGCAGGCGAAGCCTCTCCTCAGTGCAAGAATAGGAAAAGTCACAGACATAAGCCTTCCTCAGTGCAAGCATAGGAAAGCCGCAGACGGAACCCTCTCCCATGCAAGACATAGAAAGCCGCAGACGGAAGCCTCTCCTCAATGCAAGACATAGGAAAGCCGCAGACGGAAGCCTCTCCTCCGTGCAAGATATATGAAAGCCACAGACAGAAGCCTCTCCTCAGTGCGAGACATATGAAAGCCGCAGACGGAAGCCTCTCCTCAGTGCAAGACATAGGAAAGCTGCAGACAGAAGCCTCTCCTCAGTGCAAGACATAGGAAAGCCGCAAGGGAAGCCTCCTCAGTGCAAAGACATGGAAAGCCGCAGACTGAAGCCTCTCCTCAGTGCAAGACATAGGAAAAGCCGCAGAGGGAAACCCTCTCCTCAGTGCAAGACTAGAGAGCCGCAGAACGGAAGCCTTCCCCTCAGTGCAAGATATATGGAAGCCACATACAGTTTGCAAAAACACATGAAGGATCCCAGACTATGAGAAATAAGATTCTCTGCTCTGATGAGACCAAGATTTAACTTTTTGGTGTTAATTGTAAGCGGTGGAGAAAACCAGGCCCTGCTCATCACCTGCTCAATACAATCCAAAACAGTGACACATGTTGGGGGGCAGCATCAGGCTTTTGGGGCGGGGGGACAAAAGGGTGGTGGCAGCATCATGCTATGGGGGGCAGGGACAATGGGTGGCAGCATCATGTTTATGGGGGCAGGGACACTTTGGTGGGGGTCAGCATCTGCTATGGGGCAAGGACACATGGTGGTGGCAGCAATCATGTTATGGGGGCAGGGACAGTACGACTGGTTGCAATTGAAGGAAAGATGAATGGGGCCCAAAGTACAGAGAATCCGGGATGAAAACCTCTTCAGATGCTCTGGACCCCAGACTGGGATGAAGGTTCTTCTTCCAAAAGACAATGACCCTAAGCACACAGCTAAAATAACAAAACAGTGGCTTCAGAACAACTTTTTGCCATTCCTGAAAGGCCCAGCCCGAGCCTGACCTAAAACCCCAAAGGAGCATCTCTGAGAATGGGAAAAAGGCGTCCACCAATGTTCACCATCCAACCTGAGGGAACTGGAGAGGATCTGCAAGAGAAGAGGCCCAAATCCAGGGTAAAACTTGTTGCAAACATTCCCAAGAAGATATGGCTGCAACTAGCTAAAAGGTGCTTCTACCCAATACTGAGCAAAGGGTCTGAATACTTATGACCCCTGTGAATTTCAGTTTTTCTTGTTTAATAAATTTGCAAAAATATCTACATTTCTGTTTTTTTTCTTCAAAATGGGGAGGGGGGGGGGGCAGAGTGTACATTAATGAGCAAAAAAAAAAAAAAACTTTAAATCTCACCAAATGGCTGCAATGAAACAATGAGTGAAAAATGTAAAGGGGTCTGAATACTTTCCGCACCCACTGTGGAAGTGGGTAAGCTACTTTGCACCCCATACAAGTTATATGCATTATATCGTGAGTAAAAATTCTAATTGATGGGCGCTGATTTTATGAAAACATTGGCTGCGCCGGCCGAGAGCCTGATCATTCTACTGTCGTATTGTACGGTGAACCATCTGCCTTTAACACAACCCAGGCTGGAATTATTCTCCAAATGTGACAAATGTTTTCCTTTTAATGTTTGATAATTTAAAAGACACGTGGGAATAGAAGAGATTCGCTTCA
The DNA here is from genome assembly GCA_025379985.1 of Phyllomedusa bahiana. Taxonomy (NCBI): domain Eukaryota; kingdom Metazoa; phylum Chordata; class Amphibia; order Anura; family Hylidae; genus Phyllomedusa; species Phyllomedusa bahiana. The sequence goes on from JAODAL010068191.1 coordinate 15,117, forward strand.
CCAAACGCCTTTCTGCTTTTGCAACAGAAAATTTACAAAAAAAAAAAGCCAAAGAACAACCAAGTAAAACTTAACGATTCCAATATAAATGAACATATTAAAGAGAATCTGTCGCCAAATTTCTTTTTTACTAATTAAAACAAGACACTGATACATTTTCTTTTCTTCTTCCCCGTTTTAATTTTCTGACTCTAGAGTTCTTAATTTTGCTCTTTGCATAGAATTATGGGGGCGGCCATCTTGCCTGAGCTGCCTTTAACAGCGTTTAGACAGATGCTTTACAGCATCTTCATGGACATAGGAGCCTGTGAACAAGAGAAGACCCACTGATTTCTATAGGAGCCTGTGAACAGGAGCAGACCCATTGACTTCTATAGGAGAGGGTTGTGGGCATGCTCTGTGACCTGGGAAGAAATCAGTGTGCAGGGAGGGGGAGAGGGGGAGCTGTGACATCTTCTATTGTGACTGCTGGATCCTGTGTTATCTGTACATATTGGTTTATATCCTGTATATCAGTGTAATCCTGTCTGTGCTGATAAAGAGGAGACTGTGGAGAAGTAATCTCTATAGAACAGGAGCAGACCCACTGACTTCTGTAGGAGAGTGTTGTGGGCATGCTCTGTGACCTGGGAAGAAGTCACTGTGCAGGGAGGAGGGGGAGCTGTGATATCTACTACTGTGACTGGTGGATCCTTTGTTATTTATATTCATTGGTGTCACCTTTCAGTCTAACCCTGCTTGTGCTGATAATGAGCAGACTACGGAGAATCGCTCTACAAAACAGGAAGTGTCAGATGATTAATATGCTTTATATGGCCAAAGTGAAAACTGCAGAACTTAAGAATTTTTTTTCAAAAAATATTAAAACGTGCGTTAAACAGTAAGTCATTTTTTTAATGACACCTTCCCTTTAAACCAATGACCGAACAGATTTTCTCTCCTCCTAAATATTGAAAGCTTTATGGACACAAAAACTTTTTCTCTTTGTTATATTTTACTTATTTGAAGGATGAAGACCCAAAAAGAATGCCGAAAACCCTTTCCCCTAGACCATATTCCTGCCAACATCAGCTCGCATTCTTCCAGCAATGGTTGTAGGGTGTTTGTTTTGTTTAAAGTTTCCACCCACACACCAAAATCCATTCATTCAAGCAGCAGAAAAAATGCTTTTTGGAGAAGACAACCCCTTCCAATCCAGGTCTACCCCTCTGCAGGGAAAAATGGAAAATTTTCTGCTCCGGGGGCCCCTACAATAGGGTTTGCAGAGGGGGCAGTGACAGGGCTGCCCGGGGGCCCCTACACGTAGGGTTTTCAGAGGTGCAGTGAATCCCTCGTCGGGGCCCCTAACAGTAGGGTTGCAAGGTGCGGGGACATCCTCTGCTCGGGGCCCCAAACCCCAGTAGGGTTAGCAGAGGTGCCGTGACATTCTCTGCTCCGGGGGCCCCTACACAGTGGGTTAGCAGAGGGCGGTGACACCGTCTGCTCCGGGCCCCATACACAGTAGGTTAGCGAGGGGCAGTGACTCCCTCGCTCGGGGCCCCCCACAGAGGGTTACAAGGTGCGGGGACATCCTCTGCTCCGGGGGGCCCCCTACACAGTAGGGTTAGCAAGGGGCAGTACATCCGTCTGCTCCGGGGGCCCCCTACACATAGGGGGTTTGAAGGTGCAGTGACTCGTCTGTCCCCGGGCCCCTCACAGTAGGGTTAGCAAAGGGCAGGACATCCGTCTGCCCGGGGCCCCATACAAGTAGGGTTTTGCAGGGGGCAGTGACATCCGTCTGCCCCGGGGCCCATACACTGGGTTTGG
>JAODAL010068192.1:0-16922 GCA_025379985.1 Phyllomedusa bahiana
CCTGGTAAATGTTTGGGGGGCCCAGGCCCAGGAAATAGTCAAGGGTCCGTGAAAAAAGGGGGGTTTGGAAAGACCCCTTTTTTTTTCCCGGCATTTTTTAAAAATCGGGGGGTTTATCCCGGGTTTTTGGGGCTAATGCTGTGGCCCAGGACAGGTTTATAAATACCAGTTTCAACTAAAAGGGGTTTAAAAGGGACTCCTTTTTCCGGCATTTTTTAAAATGGGGGGGGTAAAGCAGGTTTGGGGCTCATGCTGTGTCCCGGGAACGGGGTATAGCCCGATGTCCGTGAAATAAAATGGTGGTTAAAAGGGACTCCTTTTTTTCCGGCCCATTTTTTAAAATTTGTGGGGGTCATGCGGGTTTTGGGGGCTCATCTGGGGCCCAAGGACGGGTATGGGTAAATGCCATTTGAAATTTTTTTAAAAATGGGGGGTTAAAGACCCCTTTTTTGGGAAATTTTTTAAATCGGGGAGTTATGCGGGTTTTTGGGGCTCATCTGGGGCCCAGGACAGGTTTATTCAATTTTCCCGTAAAACCAAAAAAATGGGGGTTAAAAGACCCCTTTTTTCCCGGCTTTTTTTAAATCGGGGGGTTTAATGCGGGTTTTGGGGGCTCATGCTGGGGCCCGGGAAAAAGGTTAGTCAAGTCCATTAAACTAAAATAGGGGTTGAAAACTCCTTTTTCCCGGAAATTTTTTTAAAAATTGGGGGGGTCATGCAGGTTTGGGGCCTTTTGCTGGGGCCCCAGGCCAGGTTTTGTCAATGTCCGTGAAATTAAAATGGGGGGTTTGGAAAGACTTTTTTTTTTTCCGGGGCATTTTTTAAATGTGGGGGGTAATGGGGGTTTGGGGGCTAAATTGCGGGGCCCCAGGAAGGTAAAAGTAAAATGTCCAGTAAACTAAAATGGGGGTTTGGGAAAGACTCCTTTTTGGGCCCCTTTTAAAATCGGGTTTTTCATGCGGGTTTTTGGGGCTCACCCTGCTTCCGGGGCCCAGGGTATTCAATGTCCATTTCAATAAGATGAGGGTTCAAATCTTTCCGCCTTTTTGGCATTTTTTTAATTTTGTGGGTGTGGCATTTTTTCGGGGTAAACCCGTGGCCCAAGACGGGGTTTAGTGAATGGGTGTGGTTTTTTTTCTGTGGCTTTATAACCAAAGTGTTTTGGGGCCCTAAATTTAGACTTTCCCCATTTGACTTTTGGTGGATTTTAAATTCCCAGCTTCTCCACCCTTTTTGGGGTTGGAAAAATTTAAAGGGTTTTGTTGTCTCCCCCATGGGATTTTTAAATGGTCATCGCTCATAATCGACTGCTCACAAATCGAAAAACCTTTTTGATGGTGGCCGACTATGGGACTATCCCCCCGATGTCGTTTAACCCAAACGTAATGCTAAACCTTACCTTAAGTGCCCGGGGGGAATTTTTATAGGAAAATTTTTAAGAGGGGCGGCGTCATTGCGTGTATATTTAAAAAACCCCGTTTAATAAAAGCCCAAAACCCAAACCCCCTCCCTCTCCCTTTTTTAAAACATGAAACAACGTCACCCCCCCCTCAGGCTCTGTGCAGCCCGGGGAAATACCTTTTTTTTAACGTAAATTTTTGTCCCGAAGAAAATTCGAACAAAGTTATTTTTTGCCGAGAAACCCGGGCAATTTGAACGAACCCAATTTGGGAAATTCGCCCAAACTCTAACCCTGGGGTAAAACCTTTTGCCCCCCCAGGACCTCGAGACAAAAAACCCTTTGGGAAAACCCGGTTTTGTCCCCCCTTTATCTTTTTACCCAAAAGGGGTTAAAACATGCGGGAAAAAAATGAAAGGCCACACCCCAAAAAATTGACACTTTTTGGGACAATTTATCCCTTTTACTTAGGGGTGTAATCCCCTTTTGTTGCCAGCAGTTTTAGGCCCTTAATTTTTGTGTTTGAATTATTTTTTGGGGGAAAAACACCCTGTTTTACACTGAATAATTTTTTCATTATTTAACTGCTACAGAAATGTAAAAATCTTTTTTTCCGTCCTTCCCCTTTTTCGGGGTTAGATTTTATTCACATAAAGTGGTTTCCCTTTTTGCATTGGAATAAATGGGGTTTTTTTGTGCCATTTTAAAGTATCAAAACTAAAAAAGTGTCCCCTTTTGGTTTTTAAGGGAGCATGAAGATTTTTTTCTTTTGGGTTGTGTAAAACTAGTTTCCCCAGGTTTTCAAACCACCTCTTTTTTTCTCCGTCCCCTTTTCCCCATTGCTCCAGGGTGCCGTGTTTCCCACCATGGGACTCCCAAACACGCTGTTTTTATCAGTAAAAAAAGGAGCTTGTTTTTTTTTGTTACTGACAAGCTAAAACCACAACGAAGAATTTTTTTTGGGGACCGGTCCCTGGGGAAATTACCACCCCTTTTACCCTTGTTTCCACACACCGTTTCCCCGACAACAAAAAAATCTTTAAAAGGGCCCCCCCCAAAGGGGTTCCCAGATGCCAAGGAAGGAAAAAAATGGATCCCCGAAAAAGGGTAGGGGCTTGCACTAAAGTCCCCCCCGGGGGACCGCCTAGCAGGCCCCTATAGTGAAAGAGAATTTTTTTTTTAAAATGAAGGCAACCTATTTTTTTTTTTTCCCTTTTCTTCTTGGGAGGACCGTACATCCAATTCATTCACAAAAGTCCTTTCAGCAAGTTTTAACCCCTGGGCTCTGCTGGCCCAAATAGTTTCCTTTTACTTCATCTGCAAAAGGGGGGCCGGGGCCCCCAACCCGTTCATTGACAACGTTTTCCCGCACCTACAGTTTCCCTTTGGGGTTTCCATTTTTTTATTGGAAATTTTATTTTCCCCCAAACTATAGGGGAAAAACCACGACACTAATGACTTTTAAGGGGGAAGAATTTCACACAAACCTCGAACTTTTTCTGCTTTCCCCCGGCCTTTACAGGGTTTAGTATCTTGGGCCCAAATCGAAGGGTCCGCTGTAAAAGGAAGTTCGTTCATGGGAAACTATGAGAAAACCAAATGTCAAAAAAATCCCCCAATCGCCTGAGAAAAAATTTGAGGTCCCGTCACCCAACCCCCAAATCCCCCTTAAAAATTTTACAACGACGGGCAAAAGCCCGGGGAGAGTCTCAGGGAAATTTTCTTTACACTTCAATCCGCCTACAGGGCCCTACAACAGGTTGACAACTATTGATCCTTCAGCTGCTGAGGCAAAAATTACTGATCACTTCATTGAAGGGTGGACTCTAGAAGGGCACAAAGTCAACTACGCATGTTATCCCCCACAGAATCCCAGTATGCCATTTCTAGATTTCAAAGCTCTTAGCATGCGAGTAATCGGGACTGACTCTTCTTGTACCAGCTACTTTCCCTTCTTCATATTCCCCAGATCTGGCTGGTGGAATCCCTAGTATTGCACCATCTACCGCCTCTTTCCGTACAAGCTGTCCAAGCAGCACAGACCCACTACACCTGCTACCACTACTGTCACACCTGATACCCTTGCCCAAGTTGTTGATTTCACTCTGCCAATTTTCTAAAAGAGTTAAAGGGCACTCTACGCCATCGTCACATGAGTATCTGTAAGCAGAACTGTAACTCCAGAGCCTGGTCATGACCGTCCAAACCCTGATAGGCCCCCGCCTCAAAGATTTGCTTCACGAGAAAGACCTTACTGTAGACTTCCGGTTCTGGCGCGTGCATGAGCGGCGGCTGAGGAAGAGTGCTCCGGCCCCGCTCCTCCTGAAACACTGGTTTCCCCCCACTGAAAAGCCACAAGAAACGGCACTTATCATGCCAGAAGGGAGAGAGACCGTCCCGGTGAGTGAACCGGGCGATTCCAGCATTGCGGGGGACGGACATTCTATACTATTCCCCGCTACAGGGGGCAGCATGGGTCCAAGAGGCACCCGAAACAACACCGCGCCCACACGCAGCAGCCGCTCCATACAGTCACAGCGCAGGAGCGCCTGTCTCAGAGGGGGATCGGAGGAGAGGAAATGATGCCCAGATTAGGAGCGCAGTTCAACGCCATGGCAGCAAAATTGGCAGAGTTATTGGCCCCAGGAATTACTGCAGCGCTGGAAGCCACTATCACCTCCACAGTTTACTGCATCTGTCTCTGCTCCATCTCAGTTACCCTGTCTAAGTACAGTCAGAGGTTTTCTGCACACTCCTCTAAATAACTGAATTGGGCAACGTGTGAGCTGTTTTGGAAGATGAAATAATGGAGCCAAGAGCAATATGCATAAATTGATAAAAGAATGTGGTGTTGCAAGAAAAAGTAGATGACCTAGAAAAACAGGTCAGAAGAAACAATGTAAGGTGATAGGAGTCCCGAATCTATTAAACCTGGGACTTGGCCAAATGGCGCTGTTGATATTCCTTCCTTATTGGGCCTAGAAAAGGGCTGAAAGTGGAGGGGGCACATAGAATCGGCCCGCCTCAACCAGATTCACCCGGGGGTGAAAGACCCAGAACGGTTTTGTCAAATACCTGGACTTTGCTGAAAAACCTTATTGCTCCAAGCATACAGAAGAAACTACAACAAAGCGACGTTAAAAGGCAGTAAAATTATGCTGTTTGCAGATTACTCAGCAGAGGTGGCAAGGAAGAGACGACAGTATAGAGACATTTGCTCTTCATTAGTAAAGAAGCAGATTCCCTTTATTCTACAATATCCGGCAACACTGAAGATCTTTCCCACGGATAGAAAAACCGAGCTCTACACATCACCAGGAGGCAGAGAGAATGCTGGAGAGGCTGCGATTGGCAGGGGGAGCATCATCACAGCAGGGACAAGAGGGAACACCTGCGCACCCTCAGCAGATGCTGACATAACCAGAGCAGACAACAACGCGGCGACCAGCTACAGGGGAATCTCCAGAACCCCCAGCCCGAAGTGACCATAGGTGATCTGGACTGATCTGGACTGGGTCGATGTTTCACTCCACCTAGGTTTGGAGAGGGGGAGGGTGGATAGGCGGGAGTGAAAAAGAGAATAAGAATGGGACTAAATGGGGAAGGTCCAAGGACTTTATGGGACTGAGTTGGGTGGCCGAGGGGCCTCTCTGGGAAGGGAGGGATGAAAAGGATTATTCCAATATAATTTTCAGGAGGGGGGGAAGGAGGTGAGCGGGGAGTTTATTCCCAACGGAAGAGGAAAAGGGGGGAGGCAGGAAAGCGGTTGTCTTTCCGTCCACAAATGCACGAAAAAAGGAAAGTCGTTGATTTAAGGGGGGAGGGATTTGCAGTTCAGGTTCTTGTTGGGGCATGGGGGGATTTTCACAAAATTGTATTTGATGTGCCTACTTTTCCTCTTCAGGTTAATTTATTTATGGGTGTAGTACTCAATTATGGAATTAAAAGTTGGAATGTAAAGGGGGCTACGATCACCCCATAAACGATCGATGGTGCTGAGACACTTGAAGAGGTCAAAACCGGACATTGTTCTGTTACAGAGACCCACTTAGAAAGCTCGACTTCGTCCGCATGCAGAAATTTGGGGTAGGAGAGGTTAGGGGGTCACCGGGGCAAGGAAAGGGGGAAAGCAGGGTTCTCATTCTAACACACGGGAATTTAGCGTGCAAAATAATATCACAAAAAACAGGATGGGGAAAGGGGAGGTGGATCCAATTGGTACTGGACACCCCGGCGGGGAGACTAAGTATATACAACATCTATGCTCCTAAAAAGAGGGACAAGGGCTTTTTCGGGGGTTTAATTGAGTCAAGAATCTCCTGTGATAAAAATCTCAATATAATAGTGGGGGGGGACTTCAATTGTGTGGCACATCCTTTAGAAGATAGACAGTGGAAGGTGCAGGGCCCAAGGCAGGAGGATGGGCGGCAGAGCTTATTGGGAAACTTATGCGACCGCACGGGCCCTCAAGGAAAACGTGGCGAGTTCTTCACCCGGCAGAGAGGCAGTTTACACACTTTTTACACTCTCAACAGTCGTGGTCCAGAATCGATAACCTGTTGGTGAGCCCATCGTTGTTGGGGAGGGTGGAAAAAACAGATATAGGGGATATGGTCATATCTGATCATTCACCAATTAGTATGGATATTAGAGAGATATATACGAAAGGAACAGACATCTTGTGGAGATTCCCCTCGGCTCTGGCAACTGACACTCAATTTGTAGACTTGATCAAGGAATGGTGGAGAGAGTATGTTAGGGACAATGATATGGAAGGAGTCTCCTCATTTGTTTTCTGGGATGCAGCAAACCCGTCCTGAAAAGGACGCTTTAATGGCGATGTAGCTAGCAAAAAGAAACATTCCATGAAAGCGTTTGAGACTGCTGCATCCACCCTGAGAAAGACTTATACAGAATTTCTACAGAATTCAACTGAGGAGAATAAGGACAGATAGAACATGGCCAGGGAAGCGTTTAATTTACAACAGGGGAGAGTGGAGAGCCTATTTGGGGACCGTTTTAAGCTGGACCTCTATAAATTTGGAAATAAATCGGGCAGAATGATGGCAAACTTGGCTAGAGGGAGACGAGGTACCACGAATAGTATGGGACTGAGGATAGAGGGGGGGAAGTGACTACCGACCCAAGAAGGTGAATGAGATTTTGCAGAGGTACTACTCTGCCCTTAACACCCAGCCTTCGTATGACATAGAGAAGGGGAGGAATTTCTGGATGGGATTACTTTACCTAAGTTAACTAGGGAAGATCTAGAGGCTTGAATGGCTGAGGTCACGGAAGAGGAAATAAAATCAGTCATTGGGACTATCCCAAACAATAAAGCCCCAGTGCCCGATGGATTATCGGGAGACTTTTATAAGATCCTAAAAGAGGAGGTAGCACCGGCGTTAAAGGAGGTTTTTAATCAGATACTAGGTTCTCGGGCAATGCTTCCATCAGGCAAGACAGCATACATTAAGGTCTTGTACAAGCAAGGACGAGATGCTTTGTTACCAGAATCATACCGCCCGATTTCCTTAATAAATCAGGACGTTAAGATTCTGTCAGGTGATGGCTAACCGCTGGCGGGTTTCTACCGGAGGTTGGTGGGGGATCACCAGATGGGCTTCGTCAAGGGGCGGTCAGGGGTCAAGAACCCTCCGTCTCTGATGACAGCCCAGATAGCGGTGGGAAAAAAAGTATGAGCCCAAGAAAAGTCCAGGATTCTTTGCGCTTGACGCCGAAAAGGCTTTGATATAATATATATTGGGAATGGTTTTAAAATTTGGATGGGCGAATGGGGGGATAGCGGGTAATTTTCGATCCTATTTTGTCGGCGGGGTAATAGGTCCCCAAAGGCGAGGGTGAAAAAACACCTGGTTTCTTGTCAGAGCCCATTAGGGTACAGAAAGGCATGAGACAGGGTGTCCACTATCCCGCTTCTATTTTTAAAATGGCTTTAGAACCATGGCACTTTACTTGCGCAACTCGGAGCATAAAGGGGATACAGGTGGGTAAGAAAGAACTAAAATTAGTTTGCTTTGCGGACGACCTGCTGTTATTCCTAGACAACCCAAAAGACCAGGTAGGGGAGGTAGTCAAGTAGCTCGAACATTTTGGGTCCTTTTCAGGAAAAAGTGAAAACCGGGATAAAGACAGTTGCTAGTGTTAGGGAATAGGGATATGAAGGGGGATGACTAATTTAGGTATAAGTATAGTGTCCTCCGCATTTGACTTATCTGGGTGTTTAAGGTGGCGTGTAGGGTCGTCACTGATTTACAATTTGAACTTTAACCCGATCATCAAGAAAATTAATAGAGGAATTGGAGAGGTGGAAGGGGGCTCCCGCTGTCTCTCATGGGCCGAATACACCTAACAAGATGGTGAGCTTTGCCAGACTATTATACCCGCTACAGAACATTCCAGTTCTATTGAATCACATGGTTTTCACATCTGGACACATCTGGAGGGGTAAGAAAGCCAGAATAGCGATAGGGAAGCTGTCACTTGTGAGAAGGCTGGGGGGGGGCGAGGTTACCTGATATCAGACAGTACAATCTGGCGGCCATATGGTGGCATGTGCTAGATTGGGTACATGGGACAGATTTTTTCTCCAACCCGGAGGTTGAGGGCCAGTTGGCGCACCCGTGGGATTTGAGGGCATTGCTTCACACTCCGTATGGTAGGCAACCAGAGGTAGTGAAAAATAATCTAGTGTTAAGGACACATTGGCTGCATGGGTCACATCAGAAAGATGTTCGGAAGACCGATGTTCGTCTCTAAATTTATGCCGCTGTGGTCTCTACCGGAATTTAGCGCAGGGAGAGAGAGCAGACTCTTTGAGGGGTGGAAACAAAAAGTAATCAAAAAATTAGGGGTCTTAATTTCGTGATTATCTGGGACCATTATGAGTTGGGTTGAAGTGGGACAAGTTCCAGATGGGTGATAAACATAGATTCTCATATTTTCAGGTTAGGAGTTTTCTAAGGACCAAACTTCAAATGTTGAGCAAACTTGAAGGAACCGAGGGATTCGACATTATGAAAAAAATCGGCGGGAGGCCGGGAGCTCTTCCAAAATTTTACGGTAATTTGCAGGCATGGACATCAGATGCCTGGCGTCCAAGGTCGTCAGGAAATGGAAATGGAGCTGGGAGATAATGAAATAGGAGAGAAGATAGTGAGAGGTATGGAGGCAGTAAGGTCAGCCACAATAAGTGAACAGTGGAGAGAGGGGCTTTTTAGATTGGTGCATTGGGCGATATTGCGTTCAATTTACCCTTTTCAGGCAGTAACAATGATTATTTAACTAAATGCCCCCAAATGTTGACCTAGATAAAGCGGGGCTATTGCACTGTATTTGGGACTGACAGATAATAGGGGGCTTCTGGAGGGAAGTGGTGGAATATATATCCAGGGTGTGGAACTGAACATATCATTGACACCGCAAAGTTTTTCTGTTTCATTATGTGCTCGCCAGCAGTCCCCGGGGAGGATGGAAGTTCTGTAAACAAAAGGATTCATCTGTCTCTCCTGGTAGCCCAAAAAAGTGATTTGAGACACTGGTTAGAAAAAAAACAACACCGACAGTGGGAGAGGTGGTGAACACCATGAAACAATTATTCTTTATGGAGAAATTGGATGCAGAGTGTAACAAAGAAAGGGCGACAGACGGGTTTTTTGATAAATGGAAGCACTTTATCTCGGACCCCCTTTGAGGAACAGGAAATTTAAGGATATAATAGAGCCATTTAGGTACTCAGCATAATTTCTTAGCAGACAATTGGCGGGAACCCTAGGGGGGCTAGGGGTTACGGGATGAGTAAGGAGGGGAGAAGTAAGTTAGGCACATCACTTTGGGAGGGGGGAGTTAACAGAGTTAAGGTTGTAAAGTTTAAAGTATGTATATGAAGAGAGAAAGGTGATGAAAAAGAAGGAGGGAGAGAAATTATATTGTACACCATGAGGCATCTTTCCATATAGGGGAGAAAAGACATCTGTATAGCATAGCCTGTTTGTAGGCCTCAAGTTAGTCTGTACTTGTCAAAGATGGTATTGCTATTTTTATGCGATGTATGTTTTAATTTCTCTCAATAAAATGTTATTACAAAAAAAAAAAAAAAAACCTTACTGTAGCTACTGTAGACGTCATGGACACCACCGCTTTCGATGCTTCCAGTTAAAACGGGCTCCCCCTGAGCCCAAAGGGGCCGCACTGGGGGGTAGAACCACAGGCCCAGGGAACCCGCAATGGTTCTCAAGGTTCCTCTCGCCATGTCCGCTGAAACCCATCTGGATAGAAAAAGGTATTTTTGAAGCCCTTGTGGATACAGGCTCTAAAGTTACTACCGTGCCCCGACACATTTTTGAGAAACTTTGGGGCCCTGATGTTTATGTGGCTGGGAAACCCAAATTAAAAATTGTTTGCGGGTAAGGGCCCAAACCCATCGAACAACTAGGCTACGGGGACCCTACTGTACGCATTGGTGCCCGACATTGCATAGACAAGTGCAAAGTTACGGGGTTCGGGAGGCACTACTGTTTTTTAGGTATAAATATCATGCGCAGTTTTACTAAAGTTTTACATGTTTTTAAAATGCCCCCTTGCCCATGTTCCCCCCATTGGGCAACAGTAAAAGACTATAAAAAGCGCTCTTTGCTAACAGAGATTTGTTAATGATCTGGAGGTTTTCCCGTGCCCACTAGAGACGCTCTTTAAATTTTTTTAAGCCAACAGTAAAACCCTTATTGGTGCCGGTTCTTCCGGGACTAGAAAAAGCCGACTACGAAGCTCTGTTTGACCCCATTAAAATTGTGGCCGACTCTTGAAAAAAACAGCTAGGGGCATCGTAACCCGTCTGAATGGTAGGTTCCCTACCCCTTTGTAAACCTCAGTGACTCCCCCAGCGAGCTTCACAAGTTTCCCACGTCGCATGCTCTCCCACTCGAGCTCTCCCCTCCGAGGATGTTTTGAGACTATCGCTTCCCAGAAGTAAAAGGTTTCCCTGTAAAGACTCCGACAAACTCATTTTTGGGTGGGATGAATCGCATTGGAGTTCTAATCCCCCCGTCGAGAAAGTCAAGGGGCGCAAATTAGCTAAGAGACCCCTGAACTTTTCAGTAAACATTCTCTTGATTTTGGAAAAAATAACCTCATTCAGCACAGAAACACTGGCTTAATCCCCCCATCAAGGAAAAAACCCCGGCCTATTCCCCGCCAGCTATCAAGGTGAAGAAACCATTAAGGAAATAAGGGGACAAAAAGGTGATAAAAGAAACCCCAAAGCCCAGGGGGCCGCCCTATAGCCTTGTGAAAAAAAGGATGGGAAATACGTTTTTTGCGTTGTTACGGAAATTAAACGGCATCACACACAAAGAGCCTCCCCCATTTCCACGTTCGAGGAATCTACGCTGCTTGGGCACCGTCCCACTTCTCGACCTCCCTTACAAGGGGATATGGCAAGTACCAATCCCCCTGAGGACAGAGAGAAGACAGCATTTACAACACCGATGGGATTACGAGTTCACAAGCTGCCTTTGGGGTTTGTGTCGCCCTGTACCTTTCCAGGTTGAGGGAAACGATTCCTGGGTCATGTTAATTTCCAAAGTGCCTGCTCTATCTGGACGATGTGATGTCTATTCCCCGCCCTACGAAGACCACATAAAAGCATTTGGCCAATGTTCAGGTCTGATAGACCAGGGCCTCAAGATCAAACCACTAAGTGCCACCTACTAGCCCGAGTAAACACTTGGGGAAATGTGGGTGCTGAAGGGAATACACCTGACCCCGAGAAATCTCAGCTGTGGAAAAATTGGACATCCTAAAACAGTTAAGAAGTAGAAGTTTTTTTTGGGATTTGCCGGTATTACCGCCGATTTACCACATTGCACAAGTAGCGGAACCACTTACCGAACTACTTCGTGGGTTTTCCCCAAGAGCACATGACCCAAGACTTTTTTTTGAGTGGGCTGCCGTCAAGAAACAGCGTTCCAAACCCTAAAAAAAAACCTTTCTGACATCGCCTCCAATCTTTGGGCCCCCCTGATTATAACCATCCATTTCTTCTTACAGTAGCAAGTTTTTTGGCCTAGGGCAGTCCCGTGCAAGTTCAAGACAACCCATAAAGGGGGTTTTCTTTCCAGCCGAAGCCTGAGGGGACGGAAAGAATGACCACCTATGCTCGTTTAAGCTGAACTACAGCACCGTTGGGCCCTCCCGGAAGTTTAGAGATTACTCACGGCTACACCGTTCAGTATACACGGGGAAAACCCGCTAGCAGACCTAAATACCCCAGGCTTGGGGGCCTTAGACACGTTGGGCATCCGGGGCGGCCAGCTTTTTAAATTCGAGACAAATCCGAAGTGGGAAGACAAACGTGAAGCTGAAGTTATCCCCCCTACCTAAAGGTGAGGAGCCCCCAGAGGAAGGACTGGAAACGGGAAATGCTCCCTTTTATCAGAGTTCGCTACCAGAACAATATCACTGCGCCTAAACCTGATAGAGAGCCCCAATTCAAGTCAGACCCCATCAAGACTTATCCCGATGGCAAACTATCAAGTGAGTCCGAGTTTTTTTGGGGAAAAACTACGCTACCTCTCTATGGGAAATCCCCCTGAGGATCAGGAAACCATACCCGACGTGGAAAAATATGACTCCTGGGACAAGGAAAAAACCTTTTTAAAAAAAGGCCCTTTAAACATGAGAAACCTCTGGGTCCTTTCGGCGAAGCGCACCCGATCATTATCCCAAGATGAGCTAGATAGTATCGTGCCTATCATGACCAGTACGGCCTTTGGGGGTCTACAAGACCCAAGCAACCATTGCGGATTCTTTTGGTCGGGGATGAAAACCCCCTTGAGAATGGGGTAATGAGGCCCCGCCGCAACATATCCAAAACCGGGAGAAAGGAAGCGAGACCTTTACACCCATTACCTTTCCCAAGGCCAAACCAACTTTTTGCCCTAACCCCTGTGAAATTGGCTCCAAAAAGTTGGTTAATACCCCTAAAAGATGGTGACCACTACTCCGGGGTAGTTGTGTTCCGTCAAAAATTAATGCTCGTACTACAGCACATCTTCTACAGGGCCCGATCAAGTAAAATTCAAAATAAGTTCAAGTAAGATGTGGTTTTAAAATCATACGCCTTTGGCACTTTGTAAAATTTTTGGGGGGTGCAGGTTTTTGGGCATGCTGTGGGACAGCAGGGTAGTGAATGGTGTTGGTTTTTTTTTTTGTGGGGTTTTATAACCTAAGGTGTTGCCTAAGATGTAGCACGTATCCATTTTACTGTTTGGATGTTAATTTTATTTCCAGCCTGTTTTTGGGGTAAAATGAGGGGTTGTTGCTCTCCCCTAGACTTTAATGGTCTTGCTCATAAACGAAATGCCACTATCGAAAAAACCCTTTTCGATGGTGGCCGACTTCGACTATCGCCCGAGCGATGCCAACGTAATGCTCAAACCTCTTAAATGCCCAGGGAATTTTATATGAAGCGATTTTAAGAGCGCACAGTCATTTTCGTGTCATACTAAAAAAACCCTTGTATGAAGACCAAACCCAAACCCCTCTGCATATTTAAGCATGGCACAACGTTTTACAGCACCCTGCAGGCTCTGTGCAGCCTGGGGAAAAAGCTGTTTTTTTAAAGTGATTCGTCCCGAAGTAAATTTGGAACAAAGTTATTTTTTGGCCCAGAAATTCCCGGGGAAGGGAACGAAACCCCTTTCCCGGGGAAAATTTGCCCCCCCTTTTACCCTGGGGGTTTACCTTCCCCCCCAGGACCTTTGAGACCCAAAACCCTTTGGGAAACCCGGGTCCCCCATGATCTTTATACCCAAGAAAAGTTTTTTAAAAAAAGTGCTGGAAAAAAAGACGGGGGCCCACAAATTTGACAAATTTGGCACAAATTTTTCCATTTTTAAATTTGGGGTTTTACTCCACTTTTGTTGCAAGCGGTTTAGGCATTAAATTTCTGTGTGTTGAATTATTTTGGGGCCCCAACAAACATGTTTACCCCTGAAAATTTTATTATTTAACTGAAGAATTTTAAACTTTTGTTTTTTTGTCCTTCCTTTATTTAGTGTTAGGAAATATATTCCCATTAAAATGGTTTCCCTTCTGCATTGGGAAAAAAAAATGGGAATTTTTGTGTTTTATGTATCAAAACATTTTTTAAAAAGGGCCCCCGGTTTTTTTGGGAGAAAGAGAGGTTTTTTTTCCCACTGCTTGTGGGGACAAAAAGTTTCTCTAGGTTACTGACCACCTCTTTTTGCTCCTGTCCTTCTCATCATTGCTCCCGTGCCGTGTCCAAACCCTGATGATCCAAAACCTGGTGTTTTCCTTTTCAGTAAAACAGGGCTTGTTTATTTTTGTTACTGACAAGTTTTTAACCCTTTTAAGGATTTTGCCTTGTTCAGTACCCGTTTTCAAACCCCTTTTGCCTAATGTTTACTGTAAAATGATTTTTTAGTGACCCAAACACTTTATGATTTCTTTTTGTTCCTATTTTGCTGTATTCTGTCACAATGTTTCAAATGCAGAAAAGAAATTTTTTAAAATTGCAGTCTAAAGTTTTTCTAGGTCGCCCTCTGCTGTTTTTGGGTTCCCTTTTTAATTAAATTTTGCCTATTTTATAACATGTATATCTGCTGATTTGGCCCGCTTAAACCCGTCGTTCAAAAAAGATTTGCAATTGGGGTCTCTGAAATTTTTGAAAAACCCCCCTTGGATACCATGCCAACACCCCAAAGGTGGCCAGAGGAAATTTAGGCCGTTAGGTTTTTTTTTTTTTGCTCCCCCATCGGGAGGTGTGCGAGGTCTCCCGGGGGGTTTAAAGGGGGTGTTGGGTCCCCGGGTTTAAAATCAGAAAATTTTTCTAGGCCCCTTGCCTACCTCAAACCCGTCCTTAATTTTCCCACCCCCTAAGGGGGTCACCCCAAAGGGTTCCAAATGCTACTTGGAGGGTGCAAGTCCCCCGTCAGAAAAACTTTTGTCCCACCCGTTCTGGGAATTTGGGGTCTTCCACCAGCGGGGCAAGTCTTTTCCCGGCTTTCAAATCAGAGTCCCGCCCCTTCTCTTTCTTTAAAAGGTGAGGAAGTAGGGTTCCGTCGGGTTTAAATTTTCCCGGTTTTTCAAGAAACGAGGTCCCCTTTAAACCCCGGTCTTTTTTCTCAAAGCCTGGGCCCTTTGGGGTTGGAATCCCCCTCTTAGGAAAAAAAGGGGCCCGTAATCGTTTTTTTTCAAATAAAAACTACTCAAAAGCAAACTCAAAATTACCAAAAATCTGGGCAAAATATTTTAAAGGGCTGTTGGGTTTATTACAAAACTGCCGCTATTTCTCATACTCAAGTAAGTCATTGGTTTAAATCAACCAGTTTTTGTATTTTTTTGGGTTTCTTCCCGAGAAAGGGTTTAAATAGTTATTGCTGCAAATTTAAAAGGGAACTACCGTTGTTTCCGAACCCCCGGGATTGGTCGTCTAGTTTATTGGTGTCTTGGGCCCCAGGGAAAAACGAAAAATTTTTTGGGTACTAAAGGGCCCTGGGGAAGTTAGCCCCCAAAAATTACCCTCGTGCCCCTTTAAAAGTTACCCGTGACAAAAACCCCTTTTTAAAGGGGCCACCCCCCGGGGTTTTGGGGGTCGGGGTGCCGATTCAGCTAGGGTATCTAGGATTTAGCAAAACATGCCTTTAAAAACCCCCAAAGCCTAAAACAGGGGTTTTGAGTTAGGTTTGGGTTAATTTGGGAAACCTTTGGATGGGGAGAAACAGAAAGGGGCTTTTGAAAACTCTCAGGCCCGTTTTCCCCTTTACTTATCGGTCCCTTTTTAATGAGGGGAAAAGGAAACGGCCAAAACCTCTCTTCTTTAAAGGCATGCAACACAGAAGCTTAAAAAGAGCAGATTTCCCGGAAATTACCAAACGAAGTGGAGGGGGGGGGGACCTGAGGGTTTTTTTTTTATTTTTTCCCCAAACCAAGGGGCCCCCTTTAACTTTCATTTTAACAAAATAACCCCTTTTAAAATGGGCTGATTATTGTAGGTAGTGAAACCCCCCTTAAATTTTTCACCCTTTTCAAAAATTTTTGTATTTGGGGGGGGACACACCCCAGGGGGAGGTCTTTAAACTGGGGGAGGCCCGTATTCCAGTAAAAAAAGGAAAAAATAAATACCTATAATTTAAAGTAATGGAAAAAAATTAATTCCTAAAAAAAAAAAAAAAAAATTTAATTAGAAAAGTCTGCTCATTTTGTCTAGGGGGGAAAAAATTATTATTGAAGAAACCCAAAAAGGCCGGAAAGAGAAAATTTCCCCTGCGTTTTAAAAATCCCAAAGGGAAATAGGGGCAGACTCTGTGAGGGTTTTTCCTGGTTTGGATGCTGACATAAATGACCCGAAATTTACCCTTGTGGGTTTTAAGGAGGGTTGCGAGTAGGAAAAAAGACTGAGGGCCGGGACCCCCCCCAAATACTATATAGTTTTAAAAAAATTTGGGGGTGGAAAATAGAAAAAGGATTAGAACAGGGTTTGGGAAATAGTTCACACCCGGAATTTTTTGAAGATAGTTAGGGGTTATCCCTTTTGTATTATTGGCCCCCATGTTCTTTTTCCCTTTTTGGGTTTTTCACAAAAACCCCCTTTTTTGGTTTGGGTTTATAGCTCGCTACAAAAACATCCCCAGAGAATGTGAGAAAACCCGCTTACGCAGGGTTTACGCCATTTATTTTTAAAAGGCGTCCTAAATATACCAAGGGGTGGGGTTTGGTTATGTTCGAACTTTCCCCCAAAAATGTGCCAGGGAAAAAATTGGGACAAGCACAAAACCCTTTCCCGTTCTTTGAAAACCAGTTTAGCAAAATACTAGCTGGCATAAGAATTTATATTGCCAACTGGCAAAAACCCCCTTTTAAAGAGGAAAGGAGATTGCAGAGTAAAACATTTTCAATAATTTTTTTTTTAAAAACCCTAACAAAGTTTAAAAAAAAAAAAAAAAACCATATATTTTTATAAAATTCGTTTTACTTGGGGTCTTTAAATTGTTTTATGCCTTCCCCCTTTTGTTTTATATCATCAGCACAAAAAGATGGAATAAAAGCCAAACCCGGGTATTTAAACCCTTTGAAGATGTTGCCCTGAATGCCGGTGGGCTCCAAAGAACCCTTTAGGGGTTTGTTCAGTGAACGCATGAACTGTCCCCCAAATTTCTTTTTTGTGTACAGAAAGCTATAGCAGCCCGGTCTGACATTTAGGTTTTGGGGAAAAGAAAAGATGACTATTGCTTTATGCTTTAAAAGGTTTTAAACAAATTTCCCAAATATTGTTGAAGTATTGCAGTGTTTTGTACAATTTTGCATAGGGTTAAAAATAAAATTTACTTTTTAGGGCTGTCATATGATGAATTTATTGTGAAATTGTCAGCAATGAAGCCCGCATTGTTTATGCAGGGGAAAGGGATGCAGATATGGATTTTTTGCCTCCCATTCCCTAAAATGGGAGCATGGAAAAGCTTTTAAAGAAAAAGACATTTTA